>CM029114.1:8747500-9035000 GCA_016859345.1 Istiophorus platypterus | reverse complement strand
GCACTGAAGACAATGTTAATGCCTTTCATAGCCTAGCCATAGTTCTTGTCAGTTAGCTTCATTCTTGATATGATTATCTGGCCTCCTTTAGGTCAAAAAAATAATTTCTGTTTTCTTTCAACATTACAAACATTTCTTTATGGAAATGGTTATATTGAAGTTCGTTTGAACTGCAATGACTTATTCTTGCAACTGTTTCTTTATGATTCTTATGTTTTCATTCTTTGTTTTTGTTTGCCATTGTTTTTATTTTTTTCTTTGTGTACTATTTCCCCTGTAAGTTATTTTGAAACTAAATGAGACATTTACTATGAATACAGATTTGTAATTACTATTATTACTTATTAGGTATTAATGACCAAGGCCTGTATAGAGTTGTCGGGGTAAGCTCCAAGGTCCAGAAGCTCCTCTCATTAATGATTGGTAAGTCTATTCTTTTCTTTCTGTTCTGGAAGTATATTACCACAAATAGAAAGTTTCTGGTACAGGCTGAATAAAGCAAAAAAATCTAATTTATATGCTGCTGCACTATCTCCGTGATATTAGGTTGGTCCTAGTTAGTCGAATGTGCTGATGTAATGGATGTGTCTGTTGGGGCGATGTTAAAAAGATAGTTACTGGCAATCAGCCAATGATTCAGCCTATTAGTACCATGTTTCTCTAAAGTGCAACAAGTGCCTGGATGTATCTTTTGCCTCGCTTCCATTCCATTCACTTTTATTTTTCCTAGACAGCCAGACAGGGTCCCTCCCATCCACGTCCTTGCAGTTTTTGATTTTTGCTTCATTAACGCCAGTAAGACGGCCTCTTGCGTGCTCGTGGCTGGCTTAGTCTGTCATTCAGCTTTCTCAATTTCCTTTATGTCTCTCACTTGTCTTGAAACCCTTTCACTCAACTCCTTTTCTATAGATCTTGTCTTCTGTCCTTTCCATTGCTCCCTGTCTGCTCTCTGGTTTCCTACCGTCTCAAGCAGACACCAGCTCACTTTCAGCTCTGTGTTCAGAATGACAACAAACTCAGGCAGCCGCCAGCCTGTCTCAGCTTCCTCTCCAAAACCTTCCAGCCTCCCAACCTGCTGACTCATGCTGTAGACTCCATTAACACTCTGCTGCAGCACTCTAAGAAGTTTCTTTAAAGCCTGAATGCTTCTAAGGAAAACTACAGAATTTACTTGCACTTTAATGTTTGCAAATGTTGGATTACTGATTGACCATATGGAATACATGGGATGATTTCATTAAGATGCCAAGAATGTAACTTATATTTAATGCTAGAAATTACTAATATGTTGATAGAGGTAGTAATACTGCAGCACAAACAAACACATTCACAAACATTTCAAGCATACAACAGTTCGCAGTGTGTGGGTGAAGCAAGCTTTAAACCCTGAAGAAAGAGTTTGGATCCTCCCACTCCTCCTCCCTTTTCATCTCTCACCCACTGACATGGCCAGGATCCAATCAGAGAGGACAGAGTGATAGAAAATGAGTCTACCATCATATTAAAGTACAAACAAAGAGAGCCGCACCTATTCAATGTCAGGCAACAATATAACAGGAAGAAGACTGTAAAAGTGAGCTCAGTTCTGCCTCTGAAATATCTGTTGTACAGTATGTGGCAAAGGATACGTGTGTGGGTTGTCGGTAGGAATGTCACCATAATAGTTGCTGAATTAGAGGTTTTAGTTCTATAGATACAGCTAGAGAGTGAGGAAAATTTGAGGACTGCTGCGAGACATTTACAAAGAACTACACAATTAACATTTTCTTGGCTTAAGGTAGAAATGCCCATGAATGCATTAAGACTGGATGATTGGTCCAAACACTTTGGCCAATTTACTCTAGAGAGCAGACCTGATGCTAAAAAGGTTTTCCATTGCTTCCTACTGCTGTGAGATAATATCAGTTGAGAACAATGTCTTCAAACAGGTTTTGATGACTTTAAAAGGTTAGTTTACTCAAATTACAAGAAACATAGTTTTTCACTGTGTACTCGCCTCTTTGATTTCAAGATCGAAATAAAAAGAAAAAATAGAAATTAACCAATTTTGTATATCAAAATGTTTTTTTTCAAAATGTCCAAAATTACTGAATAGCAAAGAACTGCTTTCATATAATGAGTAATAAAGGCATAAAATGTACAGTTGACACAGTTATAGGAACATGTTCCTCAAACAAACCCAAACACAAATAGGACTCACCTCTGCTTAATTTTCAGTGTTCCCATGAACTTTATTAAACAATGAATGATGGTTTCACTGCATAAAAAGGGGCCGATTTTTCTTTTGCACAATGACAAAGACAAGACAGCTAAAAGCTCTCTTGTCTCTAAAAGCATCAGAATGCTATTACCAAGAAACATAACAATTACAATGGCTACAAGTAGTTGCCAAAGATCTTGAAATCCCTGTTTTAGCAGTTCATAATGCTATCAAGGAGTTTCACAGGCATAAAACTGTTAGGACACTTCCAGGTCATGGCACTAAGAAGAAACTCAGTGAGAGAAGTCTGTGAAGGTTGACGCAGATTGTGGGGAAAAAAAAACACACACGAGACATCTGAAGAGCTTCAGGCTGACCTGAAGCAACCTCAAGTTGTGGTTTAAGCCTGTGCTGTAACCTACACACTAAGCAAAGTAGGGCACCATGGGCAAAGGACAAGGAAGGCACCACTATTGAAAGAGAGGCACAAACAAACAACAATAATGTTTGCAAAAAGTTTCCTATATTAGCCACACTCTCTCTGAGATAATATTCTATGAACAGTTCAAACCAAAGTAGAGCTCTTTGCGAATGCAGTTTATCACTTGGTATATAGGCGATGAAAGAAGCTCATAAGGAAAAGAACACCATACCTATAGTTAAAAAAGGTGGAGGTTATATCATGCTGTGGGGCTGCTTAGCCACCTCTGGTGCTGGAGGCATTAAATATATAAAAGGGATGATGAAATGAGAAGATTAACAATGCATTTTAGAGTGAAATGTGTTACCCAGTGTCAGAAAACTAGGATTGAGTTGAAGGTCTTGGGTCTTTCAGCAGGAAAATGACCCAAAGCACACAGCTAGCACAAAAGAATGGTTGAAAAGAAAAATATGGACTGTTTTAAAATGGCCAGCAGAGTCCTGACCTATGTCACATCAAAACCTGTGGAGAGACCTAAAATCTGCCTTTGCAAATGGGAGTCCTGTGAAATTAAAAGAGCTTGAAGGCATAGCATACAAAGCTACCTGTGATGAAGTGTTGCAAGTAGACTTTGTTTTGTTTTAAGGGGGAAAAAAACAAAACAGTTGAGAACAAGTGCTGTAAAAAGTGCACAAAATCTTGTACCTTTACTCAATCTCCTATTTTTACCTATTGACCCTGCTCATTTTTTCATTTTGTTACCATGCTATACCTCTGCAGCACATACGTCACACTTCTTTGCATTGCTTGCATTCGATATATTTGCAAATGTCCATACCCCTTTGTTCATTTGGGGCATGTTTAATACATGATATTTATTTTATTAGGTTTATCTCTTGTGTGGACTTATTCAAACCACTCCAAGTTTTGAAAAAGTTTGAAATTTTCTTCTAGTTTAACATATTTGTTTTGGTATGAGTTTATATTGTAAAACCATTTTTTCTGTATCAAAGAGTGTCATGAGAGCTGCAGTTCCAACTCTGACCACTATGCCAAAGTCACCAAACAGTACTGTAATGTCCCCAAGGGCTTAATGTAGATAACAAAGGTACAATATATCAAGAGTTATTACTTTGAACTTGCTGCTGCTTTGTTGTTAGTTGTTACATAATTAATGTTGCTCCATCTGCTACTGCCAAAATTATGTTTTCTGTGTCCCTGACCCAACCAAGTCAGGCCTGTTTGTGCTAAAGCAGGCTACAGAGCCTCTATAGGCCACCTCAGTTTCACACACAGAGGCACACCTTTGGCTACAAGTGCACCACAAAAACATATTGGACTGACCAGTTTGTGGACAGAGCACCCAGAGAAACACAGTCCTTTTGGCTGCAGAGCATACATGAAATCAAAAAAATAAATTTTCTACTAACAGACCACCAACCATTCGCATAGCTGAAGTCCACGAGGTGACCCTGGCCCTGTACAGTATGTGTATCTGACTCAAAACACTCCACTGGCATGTTGCACCTCCATATTTTCTGTAATTCATCGGAGGTTACTTAAGGTGTGACTAAAGCCCCCTGAATTTTCAGCACAACACAGCCCTGGAGTCCCTGTAGAGCCAGTGAAGTAGTAAGGGATTAATTAAACTTGTAATGAGTATAGAACCAGCAGCCCTCTACAGAAGCTGTAACTTCCTTCCATATCCATTTGGGCTAGACTCGACCCCCACGGCTAGTAGCAGTGCTTTTATCCTCACATGGCTAATTACAAGTTACATATTTATATTACATACAGATTTCTAGGCTGCCCACAATATCACACACAGTCCTTAGCTATTCATGATATGAAAAGACTAGTTAGTTGGTGCCTTTGTGTTAATTCCTCACTCAGTGAATTTTATATTAATGATATTTTGAATGATTGTGATTATTCAGATGAGAAGAACAACGAAGTGGATCTGTGTACCAGCGAGGACTGGGACGTAAAGACAATAACAAGTGCACTGAAGCTTTATCTGAGGTAAGGATCAGTGTGTAGAAAGATTCACACACACTCACACACACTCACACACACTCACACACACACGAAGACACAAACGAATGTATACCATCTAAGGACGCATTTGTCAATTAAATTTGTCACTTGAGACAAAGTTAATCAGTAACGAATTTATAATTGGATTAATAGTTATAGATATTTTCAAAGCAAAAAAACTCAATATTTATTGTTTTCTTAATTTCTAATGTGAATATTTGATTCTTTACTAAGAATCAAAGATAAACGGAATATCTTTGAGTTGGACTAATTATTTCTTAAACCTCTGTTGTGATCACTTTAATTTTTACTGTTACTCACAACAAAACTATTTGGTTGAACTCGTACATTTGACTGATATGATCCCTTGACTGATATTGACTTATATGATTGACTTGACTGTTTAACTGGTGCATAGTTGGTCATTTCCGATTCATCTTATATATCACTGTTTTATTCAGTGTTAAGCAAAACCACTTCTGACTTTAGACAACTTAATGGAAATGGCTATAGTGTTAATTATGCAAAGGCACTTTGCATAATTAACTTGTTGAGAGAGGTCACATTGCTTACTATGTGCCTGTTGCACATCTACCAAATCCTTCCAGGTTGACAGATAGTGAGGATGAAGTTCAAAATGTAGTTTTGCTGCAAGTAGCTTATGCAGTTTCATTTAAATGTCAATTTATTTTCATAAACACGTCCAGTTAGAAACCAGTTGTGTTGGCTTTGCTTTGGTTATTTAAATGAAAGAAAAGTTGTATACACTGAAACACAAGTTTGGAATTTGCTTATTTTCCTTAACAAACACTTTAAGAATTGAATTAATTTGTGTGATTGACTGTGCTAAAAAAAATCAAATAGGAATACTGATAAATTCTTATTCCTGTTTAGTTTCACTTTTACTCTTACTATTGTTAATAAACTGCTGCTATGGCATTATATTGTGTGTTTTTTCATGTTGTTGTTTTTCAAGCGGCTGCTGCTGGGTGGGAGCTGGACATCAACAAGTATTCTGATTATGATACAAATGACAAGTCCCATTCGGCGAGGTCAAGATTGTGTTGTGATTTACTAATTTTGAACTCTGCCCTTTCCAGGAAGCAGTTTGATGTGGTTGGCTGATGGCCATGGGACTCTGTTATATTCACAGGATTTTCTGTTTCAGTTTACAGACTAAAGTGGGAGCTCTACTTTATTAATTGTGGCATTTCTTACTGCAACATTTATTAATTTTTACACTATTTATAAAACGCTATTTAAGCTAATTTGGCATATCATTATATTCATGGTATGTTAAACA
The DNA here is from genome assembly GCA_016859345.1 of Istiophorus platypterus. NCBI lineage: Eukaryota > Metazoa > Chordata > Actinopteri > Istiophoriformes > Istiophoridae > Istiophorus > Istiophorus platypterus. The sequence goes on along the minus strand of CM029114.1, from coordinate 9,029,039 downwards.
ATCTTTAATGTTGCACTGGCTTGTCTTATACTTCATGTTCGGCCTGCTGGAATAAAGCAGGGTCAATCTCCTCAGTTTCCTCTGAGGCCAAGTACCTCTGGCCACTGTCCAGCTGCAGTGTGAAAGTACCTTCAGATGAACTTGGTTATCTCAACGCATGCACCAACTAATTTCATCCCCTGGCTGGGCCACATTAATCATTGCTGTGTGAAGACCCTATAAAACAGTGTGCCAGCTATTTCTGTCCCACCTCACTCACTTCAACTCTCCTTCTCTGTCCAACCTCCCGTCCCACCCTTCTCTCTTTCTCACTATCTCTCTGAAGGAGCCTCCCTGAGCCCTTGATGACCTATGGACTTTACAAAGAGTTCATCAGTCCTGCGAGTAAGCTTGACCACTTTTTGTGCCACCACACCCAAGTACATATAATAAGCAAATACAGTGTATATATTCATGTGTTGTATCAGCCCGAAACAAATATTATACATACTGGAATTTAATAGTCTTTTTATTCTTCACTGAGGAATCCTTATTGAAAACGTGCACTGAAATGAAAAATTGTTAAATCAACTTTAGATTAATTTTCACCAGCTTTTTATTAAACTTTTACAAATCTTTTAAGGAAATGTGAGTGATAGTGGTCAGCCATCTTAAGTAAACCTTTATAATCTGAATGCTATTGTGTGGTGTTTTGTGTCTTGAGGGCTATTAGGATATATCCAGAGTTGCCACCGTTAGACACCGCCGCATTCTCAGAAAAAGTATAATGTTTTATGCTATATTTTTATGACTTCTTACCTGGTTTCAGTATCTTGTTAATTTCTGCACAGAAAATGTTTTGTAGTTAATTTCTAGTTTACCAAAGAACCTCTCAGCTGACTTTGGCATAGACATACTTTTTTGACACTTTTGACTGTTTTTCAACACTGTATGTCTGACATTTCTCAGACATTTAGCCCTCAAATTGTCCAGTGACCTTGAAAAAAATTAAAATTTTCTTTTCTTTTTTTCATTTTTTTTTTTTTTTTTGCCCACGTAACATCATTTCTGTATGAAATCTTTTTAAAGCAAGCCAAACTTGAATCTTATTACAACAAGTGCTATAATTGGATCAGGTTGACATTTTTATCAGGCGTTCGCAATGCCCTCATAAGGAGGGGGAAAAAGTGGATTAGCACTGAATATTTTTTTGATGGGTGACAGCATCCATAAGAAGCTTTTTCCATGTTTAAATCCTTGTCGTTCCCATAGTAATGATATTTTGTGTGTCTGCGTATGAGTGTGTGTGTTTGTGTGTGTGGGCGGTCAGATGCCCATGTGTGAGGAAATGTTTAAGAGATGATCTTGGGGGTTTTAACACAACCCTTTTTTTATATGGTAGCGACAGTAACGTACAGCTATCTCCTCTGCCAGTGTAGTGGTCCCTACTGCCAAATTCTGGGAGGCTTCACACCATATATCACACCTCTTCTTCACTTATTTAAACTGGAACGTATCTAATGTTTAACCCCTGAGGGGGTTGAGGATTATAGCCTCTAATCATTGTGTCCTCAAAGGTCCACTAACTTTTGCTCAATCTTTAATTTGCCAGAATGTCTCAAAACAGTTTTTAGGGCTTTTGGGGTAATAGAGGGTATAATTCTTCCACTAAATGGCTTACTTGGTGTTTCTGTACCTTAAACTCTGACTGGGTATTGCTTAAATTAGCGGTGTATGTATTGTATCATCTTCTCTTTAAATTTGCTGTTTTCTAATGTGGTACAGTTTTCAGCAGTGTTGGCTGTTTGCCAACACAGAGAAATCCTTATAGTTTAACATGGGTGTTTGGCTGTTTCTGCGCTTGAACAGAGGGTGGTAGTCCAGAGTCTCGCATCCAAGCTATCCACTGCTTGGTCCACAAACTACCAGAGAGGAATCTACAAGTCCTCGGGCTGCTTATGAAGCATCTGGCCAAGTGAGTGTTCATAGTTCCTTGGTCATAGTTCACCCAATCGCCACCCCCTCTCTCCCTCTCAGTTCTTTCTTTCTGCTCTTCCTGTCTGTCTCCTCATTCTCACTCCACATGCTTTTTCTCTCTCTCTCCCTCACTCCCACTCTCTACACTCCCCCTTCCCTGCTGTCACTCCATCTCTTCTCTGTCTACTCAGTGACTGCTGGGTAAGAAAATTGATGCCGTGAGCATTGCAACTTTTTTCTTTTTTCTTTTTTTTTCCCTTTTCTTAGGTCATTACGGTGTATATTTAAATTTGTTGAAGGAGGATTGTGTAGCCTAGTGTACCTGTTCAGCATTCAGTTCTGGAGCTCACCAGTCAAGTGAAATGAAATGGACCACTCAAATTAAGCCCTCTCTTGAGATTACTTTGTACACCTCTGGACAGACCACTATTGTGCATCACTCCATTTGTAAGATTAGATAGGAGGAAAGATTTAAATAATGTTAGCTAACATTACAAGGTTTTACCTCAGCAAGCTTTTTATAAACTAAATATGAGCAAATTGAAGATAAGTAAATAATCCCTCTTCCCTGAGGCAGTGAAAGTCTGGTGGATCTTATTTCATAGAAACCCACAGCAGAATCAGGCTCTGGTAAAAAGGCAGCGCTATTGAAATTGAATTTGGATTATCCAGCGTGAAATTCTCCAGACTGGAGAGACTCGAATATTTTTTCTGAAACTGGCGTGTGTGCATGTCCTGCAGGGGAAGGAAGCAAAGCCAGATTTTCACACTCATATCTGAAATGGTTTGAGAGATGTTATAAATGTGAGTTGTCACCAATGTTTTTGTCTTCAAAGGCATCCTTTGAAGCTATTTAAACTGTTTGCAGATGCACCGCAAATTGTCATGTTTTGAGTGTGCAATCTCTTCACCTGTCTGTATAACTTTTTCCTCAAATGTAGGTTTTACTACACTTTTTTGACCTCTCAGTAGAATGTTTCATCTACTGAAGGTTTCTCAATTTTCAAATGGATGCAGAATTTAAAGACATTTAATAAAGCACTGCTCCTTCCTCAGTTTAAATATCTTCTGGTAATGCAGACCTGCCCTGGCCCGTTTTGTATTTCAGAGTTGTTAATATAATTAGAATAGCCATTATCAGACTAATTCAAAGTGGTATTTGGAATATGTAAGGAAAGCCTTATCAATGGCATTTGTGTAACTTTGAAGAACACAAATGCTTTCATTTCTCATTAAATGTTATTTGGAAATTTAGAAAGATGATGACAAGAATAGTTCTAAATTAGTATAATGAATAAGCATTACCCAGACATAAGAGATCAAGAGAGGGTTTAAAGTAATCCATCAGGATTGTAATATCTGTTTGTAGTTTTCGAGTCATTTTGAATTCAATACAGTTTTTCCAGGGTGTGCCATCTCACCTGAGAGTCTACTCCTGCTAAATCAATGCATTTATCTTGGCAATGTACAATTTTCATTTGCCCATTCACACACATAGTGGTAAGCTCTGTGTTTAGGGACAACCTGCTCGATCTCCTGTGTCACAGCTCCCCACAGCTGCAAAGATCATAAAATCATTTAAAAACTTTTTAAAACAAAACCGTACCCTTTAGGTTCAATTTCACATACCACATGCCGTATAATTCATGAATGTGGACATTGTTAAGTCCACTATCAACTAGCTAAATTAAGCAAAAGATGAGCTGTATCAAGATCAGGTGTCTTAACACCTCTATTGAAACAATTTCAAAGGTTAAAACCTGTAGTGTAAGTCTATGCTGTTTTTCAGGCAGTGGCCGTGTCATTGTTGAAATTTGCCATTATTGGCTTGATTTTCATGTTTTCTTATATAACTTTAAAAAATAAAAGCATTATATTACAGTTACAATACAGTAATTTCCCTTTGTTTTCTTGTCTTGTCTTTAAAAACTTCATATCTGTGAAGTTGAGTAAATGAGTCCTAGTACAATATTTATAATCTCACTTGTTATCTTCTTCAGTGTGGCGGCCCACAGCAAACAGAATCTGATGACCGTGGCCAACCTGGGCGTGGTGTTTGGCCCCACATTAATGAGGCCACAGGAGGAGACTGTCGCTGCCATCATGGATCTCAAGTTCCAGAACATTGTGGTGGAAATCCTGATTGAACACCATGAAAAGGTAACACTCAAGACTGGGATTTACTGAAACACATAGCGCAGTCTTGATTGTACAATCCCAAAGTACTACACTCAAAACTGAACATTCCCTGAAGTGTCAAGTCATAGCATTATATTTTCTACTGGAGATAAGTAGCACCACGTCGGTAGGAATTAAAAAAAAAAAAAAAAAAAAAAGAAGAAGAATCTTTGTATGGTGTTATAGTCTTTGTTTCCCAAAATGTTTGTTTTATTGGTCAAATCTTAACTGCTCTTCCTCTATTTTTTACTGTGTTTGCAACATTTTGTGTATGATTTTGTTGCCACTTGCTATCCAAAGCTATTTACTAAATTCTAGGCACACTAGGCAACAGAAGACACAGTGGTGGAGCCAAATAAAATCAGAATTAGGTCACATGACAACAATAGGCTGCACACAGTACCTTTGTGTTTACGGAACTGGGTAGCACGAATTTACTTGATACTGAGAGGTAATAAACGTGCAAACGAAGTATATGATCTAAAGTTTGTAAGTCCTGTTTTCCTGACAAAGATTGCATTCCCACTTTTGTTCTTAAGTTTCGATTTGGCAGTTTCTGTTGGCAGAGGAGTGCACATACTGTGTTATACCTGACACCAGAATTTCATTTGGGGAGAGTAAGAGTCTCAGTTAGGGGGGTTGTGATGCTCTTCTTTCCTGTTGGTTCTGCCTGTTAAGGCATTTTAGGATTGTATATACTCACATAATGATTTTGCCTAATCAACCTTAAAGTCTGCTTCTTTGAACAAATGCTCTAGTAATAAAAATACTTCATGGCAAATGGTTGGTACGTTGTGGTCCGTTTGGACATATGCATATTGTATTTATTGCTTGTTCTGCAAAATGATGAGCAGCAATAAAGTACTCCAAAATGAGACAGGTACCACATTGACTTAAACTAGCATACTCTTCACGCATTTATTAAGGTACAGAGGAGTTAGACAGTAGATTAATTTTCCAGAATTTTTAAATCTTTCCAATAGGGGGAGCCCCAAGTGCTTATACCAGCATTAAACACATGTTATTCTCTTCATTTTCAGCAGGTTGATTATTCTATATTATCATTTATTTTATAATTTTTGGAAGGTCCTTTCCCTGCTTAAATACATTTCTTTTGGTTATGAGTTGTTTCATAACCTGTAGTTCATGGGATCATGCAATCTCCCTGGAATGTTATTAATCGGTATCAATCCTCCAAGAGGGATAATTCTCCGTGTCAAAAGAGAAAAAGGTTTGAGATTAGTTTTCTAATCTGTTTGGAGCAGCACTATATTCTGCATAGAATCAGATGAAAACGGGAGCTTTTAGTGATTTCTTTTTTTCCCCCCTCCACCTTCATTAATGGTGGCAAATGTAGATTGTGAATAACATCTCCACCCAAGCTCATAAATCTAAAATGGGGTGTAAGAGAATACAGAGGCTGGGTGAAAATCTACAGGGTATACAAATCTGCTAAGGCAACACCAGCAACCGTGTATACACTGCTTGCCTCGGACACTACCCAGATGCATCCGACACCGTCCAGGTGATAAAGGATGTAGTTTTAGAATGCAGCAAGAGCCTTTTGGAGAGTACAGCATGTTAGAGGAGGGGAAAAAGTTGAGCAGACAGACAGACGGGCATTAACTTTCCTCACAACTGAGTCCCACTCCAGACTGTTGATACCCCCAGATACTAACAGTAGACTCTGTTTTACATTCACCTCCATCTGCAGAGAGAGGCGAGAGGCAGAGAGAGAGGCGAGAGGGAGTGAGAGAGAGAAGCAGCAGAAACTCTCAGCCATATCAGATTTCTCACTTTTTCTATCTGCCTTTCTCCTACAAACTTTCTCTCTCATGCCCCCTCCTCTGTGTCTGCCTCTCCTGTTCACACTCGGTTTCACTTACTCTGCCTCTCTCTCTCTCTTTCTCTCGCTCTCTCCTCCTTTCTCTAACTTCCTCCCCTCGCCTGTGATCCTTTTTGAGGCTCAACTGAGACTTCCTCTCCTCTGCAGCCCTATTCTCTTTTAACTCCACATCTGAAGTTTATATGTAAACACAGCCCGGTGTAAACAGGCTGCGCCAGTTGGCCAGCCCTCCTCTAACCCAAACTCTGTTTATTTTACTCTCCACTCTTACAGAGAGTGGGTCAATTTCTCTGAGGAGAAGTGTCACCTTAACTTAGACCCAAATTTCTGGAGGGGGTTTAATTTTGTTACATGTGGAGCTGCTCCTGTTTATTTTGGCACAAACGAAATCTTCTCACATGCAGTTTTTAGGGTCCAATCAATGAGCTGCTCAGCTTTCCCCCAGGGGCAATTGCTATAGCTGCAAATGGCCTTTTCCATTCATCTACCACCACATAAAGCCGTTGAGTTTCAAAACCCGTTCACTAAAGAAAGGTTGGTTGAGGACATGCCACTGCTGCTCAACACTCTCAAAGTCTGTGCATTTAGTATTGGCAGAGACTTACTCACTCACTGTGTATTCAGATCTTTGCAGATGCTCCTGAGTCATGCCCTCTTTCACCTGCTGCCCCAGTATGCTCTGCTCCCACAAGGCAGTCCAAGAAGCTGAGTCGACAGAATCGGCCCCTGGCTGTCTACAATCCACAAGCTCTAGACATTCAGAATGGTAAGACACTTACACATGTGCATCTTTATTCTTTATCATTTTCAGTTGATACAGAAGCTATGGTACCAATTTCTAAGAGTAGCCAGCATAACATTTTTAACAAAGATCAAATACACATGTGGAGTTAAGAGCTGTTATTCCTGAAGGTGATATATAAGAACCTGTACAGCTGTGCCAGCGTTATCCACGCTGATTTTCTCGGATATAGCAAGGGGTATCTAGCTACAGGGAGCTTTGTAGCTAGTTTACTAGCTAGTCTTGGCTAAAAGTATATACGCTTATCTCCATCCAATGTCAGACAACACTATATTGAATTGTAATACATTAAACCCAACTGCTTATTTAAACTGTCCCTTACCTGATAACTTGGAGTGTTTACTTTGCACAGTGTTTATTGCCATCCTCTGTAATGTCTTTACTGATAAAACCAGTGGGGGGTGCCAATGTCTGACATTTTCAAATCCTATACATAATGACCCTAAAGTATACTGACAGCGTTATTTTAAGTTAAATTCCAGGTATGAATTCTTATTTAGTGTAATCAAGATTTTAATTTGCGATCACAAATGAAAATGTTTGTGCACTAGTTATCAAAAATACAAAATACATTACCAGTTTCTTAGGTACACGTCAGTTATATCAGTGATATAAATGGGGGGATATAGAGTAGGCTTAAAAGCAAACACACCTTTCTGTAATATGCAAAACAGGTCAACAGCACCACAAACTACGTCCTCGAATCTATCCATAAAGTTGAATCAACAGCTTTCTGAAACAGTTTAAACAGTAGTGAGCATTATATCCTTGAAGATGGTAGAATTTATTGCAGGACTACTCTATTAAACAGCATAAATTTTAGCTCATGAAATGGCAACTGATTCCTGCTGGGTCCACTCACTCGCTCATTGTTACCCTGTCTTTTCCCTAGTGACCACTGTGAAGCATAGTAGTATGTACCAATGACACACAGAACTCACACAGTTTCCTCCTCTCTCTAATACCGTGCAGGGAGATTTGATTTTGACTTTGTGTGCCCTTGTTTACTTCTTTCCAATAGCATAAAATTCACCTCAGTTTCCTCTGGTGTTTGATGAAACTCCTGTGCATCAGACAAGCTGATCACCTGATCTGGTGACCCAGACAAATCTGACTCCAGCAAGTTAGATTTGGGGCCAGTCAAATCCGTTCCCCTCCACAATACCAAAGGAGTCTAAATCTGCTTACTAGATTGCCTCTCTTTTCCTCCATCGCGCCAGTTTTACCGCAGGGTATTTTAATATCAGGGATGAAAGGCGTAATCCTTTTTTAACCTTTGTGTCTTTTATATGGGTCCCCATAATGGATTTAAAGTAAGTTGACTCAGCATTCACAGGGTAAAAGCAAATTTGAGGATTATGTAGTGGAAGACAGAGAATATTTATGTATGCATGTGATTTTTCTTGTGAATCTATGTGTGACACTAGATGTGTCTCATATCCCTGCAGATGTGACAGTGTACCGTGCATAGGGAAGTGCAGTAATCAGGGTATTTGTGTCAGCGAGCTTTTCATTCAATAGGTACAGTGTAGGAGTACAGTGCAGGCAAATCATATCTTTCAGTAGGTGATTACAGATTAGTTGTTTATTTGTTGTGTATTTACCTCTGCCAAGGAGGTTATGTAATCAACCGTGTCTGTTTGTTTGTTTGTTGGATTAATTGTCAGCAGGATTACCCAAAGTACTGAACCGATTTGCACCAACTTGGTTGAGGGTTGGTGCAAGAGCCAGGGAAGAACCCTTTAAATTTTGGGGCAGATCTGCAGAAGTTATTATGAATTTGAATTCTGGTTTGAAATCTGCTCTATGTTCTTTGACATTAGACTTTGCTTGGTGGCAGGAGAAACAAGTTGTGAACACAATATTGGCATTTTATCACATTTTATTTTAATATGATGAGCCACTTGGCAAACAGTTGCTTGTTTACACATTCATTGGTTACAGAGCAAAATTATCATTCTTTTGGATAGGTGTCTGTGGTCATGTGGTGATTGTAAGTCCAATATTCACTGTCTTTTTTATGGTGCCCCCCCAGGATCATCTGAGGGGGGAAAAACTATGTTTAAATTTGTACTCTCTGCTTATAAATCCGTGCCTATGCTTTATAAACTGCGCTCTCACTTTCATGATTCAGTTCCATTTGCAATGTGAAACTGAGGGCACGGTTTATAAACCGTGTGCATGGATTTGTAAACCGAGAGTACAGATTTACACATGGCTCTTTTTTTTTTCTCCGCTGACCCAAGAGGGGCTCCATTGTTTTTGGCCTCTACCAACTCAACCAGTTGGTTCCTTACTTCATCTGCCTGCTGTTTGGTTCACAGGAGGTAGTGTGCAGTCAGCTTTTAGAGCATTAAAAAAAAAAAAAAAAAACAGCTGCCTGCTAAGAGTAATAAGAGCAAATCAAAACAACAAAGTTGTGGACCGGAGAGCTAAATGTTGATCTGAAACTCGCTTTAAAGCTCCATAAAACTGAGTGGCGCTGCTGATTTGGGTGATAACTCTCTTTAGTATCATCGTTGAAAGTGACAGCTTTTATATTGTCACATTGTCTTCACACTTTCATTTGATACATTCTAAAAATAGCAATTACAGCCACTTTAAATTTTCAGATTTACTAAAAGATTGAACTTACTATTTATTTTTCCATTTCTCTTTACACAAACCAGAAATAGCAGGACAATATATTAACAATGATCGCAGAGGCTTACTAATGATAAGGATGCTTCACTTTTTAAAAAACCTCAATACTTGAAATATTAGAATGGCAACAGATGTTACTTTTCCAGCAAGAACTACAAAGTGCTTTAAAAAAGACAGAACAGAGTCTCAAAGCAAAATGAAACAACATATAGATTAATGTATAAAATAAAATAAAACACATATTAAAATATGTGGCAAACACAATGGCTGCTAATGTTTATCTCACCTCATGATTCATTTGTAAATGTTAAATGATTATTAAATGTCCTACACACCAATGGTCTACCCCTTTAGTGTTTACACTTATTTGCCTGATTAGACCACTTTCTCAAGACTGTGTAGGCGTGCACAGGCTGTGCTGGATTTACATCTCCATCAACCTCCTGTTGTAACAGTAAAGGTGGGACAAATGACACATTGATCATTATTATTGCTTCATGAAGTTTTGTGACCTCACATAATTTTCCAGTATGGGTCCACCCATAATAAGCCTGAGGTCTAATCATTCATAACACATGTGTGGACCACAGGGCCTGGTAATATTAATGAGTGTCATTCTATTAAGGAATAAATAGTTATATAAAAAAATAATAAATATATAATAAAAAAAACTGTAAAGTACTTAGTGCCAAAATTGCTATGATTACATTCTGTAATATCTAGGCTATAAGGCTTGTGCCAATTATATTCAGTGTTAATTAACTAAGGACTTCTGATTTAAGTTTTTGGATATCTGTTTGTTGGGGGAAAAAATAAGAAAAAAAACAAAACAAACTACATTTTAACATGATCAGTCCCTCATATGCATCTCCAATCTCCCAAAAGCAGGATCTGTGCTTGACAGTAAAATTAAAATAAAAGAGTTTGGATCCCTCTTGCATTTTTATGTTCCTGTCTATGAGTGCAGGAGTGTATTATTATTATGAACAATATAGACTTGGCTGTGAATCTCGCCTGTTTTGACAGCAGTTTGATTTATAAAGTCCCTTGTTGATGCAGCATTGCCTTATATATTGATAAATTATTTGGCTGTTTGATCAGACAAGCTATCATCAGTAAGCAAGAAATGGCTGAATCCTGTACGGTAGAATAAAATTAAAACAAGCACTGTTGTTTGCATGTTTGTTTGTTTGTTTGTTTGTTTGTTTTAGTGTCAGCAATGGGAGATAATTCCAACCTAGCTGCAGATGAGACATCAATGGGGAGCAATGAATCTGTATCGTCCCAGTCATCATCAGCATCAGCCTCAGAGATGCCAACAGAGAGGAGTGACCACGCCCCGCTTGACAACATCCTCAGCTCAGACAGCAACTCCAGGTATGTGCTTCAGTGTGCTAATGTCCCAGAACAGAACAAGTAAATAGATTCACACTAAAAACATCAAAAAATACATACATAAAGGGTTTACATTCAAATGTGGGCCATGTACTCTACATGTATTGCAGAGGGAACTGAAATTTCGGGGATTTTAAGGAGTGGGGTTCTTAAGTTATCTGTAAAGGATTAGACTTTTTTGTGTGTGGGCCCTACATGCTAATCCCAGGGTTGATAAATCTTAGACTCTTGACTGATTTAGAACTATTTTTGTGATTATCTTGCTCCCATAATTAAAGTAGTATAACGATCCTTTATGTTAAACGTCCCCTAAGGGGTTCACGTGATCCATTATACCATATTCACAGGGTAAGTATTATATTACTAGGGTTTGATTTTAGCATTTGCTAATCCACTGGTCTTTGGTTCTAAAAACATTATCAATTTATAATTGGGGATGGGTCTTGAGAACCGGTTCCAGTTGAGAACTGGTTTCAAATTTTCCAAACCATAGCAATCGTATGCCTTATGAGTTTATCAATTCCCTTTAGTAATGCCGGAGTTGCACTTGGCTACACTGCTTTAAACTTGCAACAAGAAGGAGTCATGGTGGAGAGGAAGAAAAAATCCAGAGCATGGCAGCATTTGCCATACATAGGCTCTACATGGGAGGCCCTCTAAAGTAGATTAAGACCCACCCATGTAGATTGAATCACTCGTTTTCAGTGTAAGCAAATCTTACATTATATCGCCATGATTCACTCTTTTCAAACCAACTAGTTTTTGGCCACACACCTATCTGAGTTGCATGCACTGCAGTAACTGAGTGGGGACGAGTAGCTTCTCTGTGCGCAGCCATCTAGCTATTATGAGGCATTTGAGGAACATCAGTAAATTGTAGCATCTTCCGGTAGCCTGCATGTGAGGTGTTTAGGGGACATCTGTAAATTTGTTGCGACAGAAAATGACCCGAGTAACACTGTTCCCCTCTAAACTGCGCAAGTCTCTGCATGCAAATTGGTCAAACACCGTGTCACCCACCACTACAAGTAAATTATCAACCTGTGGGAGACGACATATGACGGCAGTGCTATTTGTAATGTCTCTAAAATAGTAATAAGGAGCTAGGGGCGTAACACCAGCAATACGCTGAAAAATCTTTCTTTTCAACATGGGTTTAAATTACAGGAAAGCCATATATTTCACATACAAGTGTCATTTCTTCCCAGCCAAGCAACAAATCCATTACCGAGGCTAAGTAATCTTAGGTTATAATAACATTAATGCCATAAACTGTCATGTCTCCTGGTGGCCTGCTAAGTATACCTGTATGCTAAACTTACCATACTGGTAGGCTTAGAAGATTTTCTCTTTGACTAAGAAAAAAAAAATGCTGTACAAATATTTTCTCAGAGACACAGAGATGATAAAAAAAAATTGTACTGACAGTGGAAAACCTCTGTAGGCCTACTTTTTTCCACATAGAAAATTGATCAGGAATCATTAAGGGAATCAATAAAGAATTGGACCAATAAGCAGAATCAATAATGGAATTGATATCAATAAAATCTTATCAATTCCCATCTCTACTGATAATCAGTCTGAATATATATATTGTTGTTTCACTTACTTCTTTCAGTTAGAATATAGGAGATTTGGTCAATAATTTCGAGGTCTGCAACCAATGTTAAAAGTAGTATTACTAGTTTTAGTTATTAGGGATGTTGTTAGGGGGAGGAAACTATGGGAATTTTACCTTCGGATTTAATTGTGATTAATGGGGTTTGATGTCACAGTTCAAGTCAAAATCATTTCTTGATTAAGTAAAACTGCTACTGGTTTTATTTGCTTAATTCTTTTTGTTGTTGTTGAATTTGTAACAAAATGTTAAAATTTGTCCCAGAGATATATTGATCATCCTAAATTACCCTTACTTACAAAGAAAAAACACTGCATGCTCCTGCACACTTTCTCTGCTTTATATCTCGGTCTTCTTACCAGACAGCAACTTAGCTGAGCTATCTATTATGTTTCATACTGTAGACTAAAATGATGATTAAATCCTTTCTTTATTAGCACGCAGCACACTCCAAAAAAGAACCTGTAAATGGTTGCTCTATAAACTCACCCATTTTGAGACATGTTCCTTTTTCCCCTGAAAATGCATCCAAACATAATTCATTTTTACTCCTATATAGCATCATAGGAAGCAGGTACACTTTCCTTCACTTTTTCTGTTTCATCTTTTCCACTCTGGTAAAAAAACATATTTATCAAGGAGAAACCATCATCATTATTAACAAGCAAGAATTGAGTATATTTTTTTTCAACATTGTGAATGGAATCACAGAAAATAAGCATCTCAGTTCGTATCAGTAGTGCTGATAGTGAAATTGATTTTTAGCGTCAGCCTGTGAGCTTTTAGTAAAAATGTCAACTACTGTTTTCACTTATTCTTCTCTTTTTTTGCACCAGTACCGGATGGAAAATGATTTGAGAGTTTGATGCTTTACTGTGCTTCTCTCTGGCTTCTCTTCTCTGTCCTCATATTCTCTACTAAGTCCTTGGTCCTCTTTGTTGTTGCCAGCCTATGACTTGTCTTGAATGCTGATGTGAGAGATGAATTATTGGGTTATGCTGCAGATGTTAGAGTCTGCTATGTCATGTCTACAAATTCACCTTGAAGAAGACTCTTTCTCATTCACTGTCCCCTTCTCCTTCTCCATCAGCTGAAAAGAGCTGTGAAATAAAAACAAATCTACCTCACAACTTGAGAAAGGACAATGTGAATCTTTCTCACTGACCTCTGTGGGTGCATGCCCGCCTTTGTGTGTAGGCTTGTTGGTACTGAGTATTTTCTCTAAGTTGTTGGATTAGACAGACAAGGTTCTATACAACTTATATTATGTAACCAACTCCTTTTTTTTCCTGTGGGTATTTTTTTTCACATATGTGGCATCATGTTGGAGGTCGGAAGGAGTAACCAGGAGGAGGTCGTAAATCTCAGCTCTTATTTGTTTGGGAGACAGGTGGCCGTGCGTTGGCCGTGTAAATCGTATTGACATTGGGGAGATATTCATCTTGTTTACCCTTATAGCTGGAGCCCCTGTCCCTTTATGAAGACTTGCGCCATATGTCACAGGGTGTCGCCCTGGCTTTGTTCACTCATAAATCTTAGCATGTGAGATGGTGGAGACCTGTTAGCACAGCACCTCTCTGGCCTGGAACCCAGGGATTCAGGTTCAGTCCTAGCCAAAAAGAGCAGTAGGGGAGGCATTTGCTAGATTATTTCCAGCCACTCTCAGAAATGTGTTATCTGCACTCTGGTGTGCTCAAAAGTCCACCTGGAAAACAGCATATTTTAGTCAGTTTCCTGCAGGATAGCTGCAGCAGAATGTGCCTGGTCATACACAATTGCATCCTGAGTCACTATATCATGCAATAACTCCTTGTGGAGTGTGGCATGATTTATCATCTCCGTCATCTTCAGTGTCTAGTTCATTACTCCTCCCTGAATTCAGTCACAATTTCTCCCAGTGGTGCTGTTGCCCTAAGTCCTGTCCAGTGAGGTTACATTTTTTTGCCTCTCTTCCTTCCTCTTCCCTGCCCCTCCTCCAGCCCTCCATGCCTCTGCATAGCAGACAGCTGTGGATCATAAAATGGTGGATCAGGGCTTATTTCCTGCCCACCCAAACTGGCGGTGGCTGGGCGGGCGGCTTGGCTGTAGGCTTTATCCCACCTTCTACTAGAAACACTACTAAATCCCACCACTGCCCTTCTTCCTTTTAGTAGAAAGACAGTTCATAGCCCTGCTCATCCCTATGTTAGCTCCACGCCAGGATCAACGAGGCCTGGATGCTGCAGGATGAAATTCCTGCAATAATGAGAAGCAGCAGTCCACTACTGTTGATGAATTTCTCCCTGCTACCAACATGGTGGTGTGTGATAATATGTGATAACCCTGATGGTTAAAATGATAAACCATAGACCCTTCAGTTGCAGTTTACTTTCAAATTTGATGTTCACATTGTTTTTTGATACCTTTTGATGCCATGCTTTTTATGTATTTTATTAAAATTCATCCTGAAAAATTATATTATTTTTTATGCTTATAAAAATTCCTGAAAACTTCAAACTTAATACGCTTACAATCTTGTTAGAAATATTACCAACATCTGGAGCGGATTTTCATTTAGGCCTCACATACAGTGCATTTTCACAAGTCCCCATTTACTGTATTTAATCATGTTTACAGAAGAAGCTTAGCTAGGCCTATGATGAGTAAAAACAACGGATGAGCAATTCAAAGCTTGATGCTATTTTTGTTGAAGAGAAATGGCAAACGATTTCCCTCGGTTTGGCTTAGCTGTAATTGTGAGAGCAATTTTGGGATGAATCCATTTACCTCTGGTACATTTAACAAGTTTCTAGGGCAGCCGTGTGATATTCACTCGTTTTCTCTTACTATTCTATAATTATTTAGATATCTGTTTATTTTAAAAATCTTCAACGATCTGTATAATCCTCTTCCAACTGAAATAAGCAGTTATACTGATGTGTTGATAACTTTTCTGAAATGTGTGTGCGTGTGTATTTTTTGTTTTTAATGTTATCTTATTTAAGGGATTTTGTGTTTATGTGAGTGGGTTCACTCTTCAGTGCAGGTGGGTGAAGTGTTTGTACTCCTCTGCTCTCCCTTCTCTTGGCTCAGACCCAGGCAGACAGTGGTTGTGCCTGGGCCCAGGTTAATGAGTGGATTTGCTGCACTGCAGCGCACTGTCCCCCATGCTGATGTGGAGCAGCTGAGCACCACAGTGGCCCCACACTGCTGCAGAGCTATAAATCACCCACAGTCAGGCCAGGCCCAAACGGAACAGCCACCGCTGGGGATGGACAAGCGTTGGAAGGGGGGAGGCGGGGTGGGGGTGGGGGGCAGTGCCGAGGGGGGAATGAAAACGTGAGCCCAGTACTGTGTGTTCACCTCCACCTATGTCCACATAAGATCCCTGACCAGGCCGTCTCTCTCTCTTTCTCTCCCCTCTACCATTGCCAATTCTACCTCTATTCACAACATCCTTTCAACCTCCAGCCCCTCCCCAGCTGCACCCTCTAATTGCCTTTATTAACGTCTCTATGGGAGCAGCAGCTAGGAGCAATTTGCTCATTATGTGCTGTATTAGCACTGGCCCTAGGGCAGGCATGGAACACAGAGGGATGCCTGGCTTAGACTCCTGCTCCTCCCTGCTCCACGCTGCCTTTACGCAGGACCCCTACCTCCATGTTGTAGGTGGGCCATAGACTCGTTGGCCCTGACAACAGCAAGTGTCAAGCACAGCTACTACGTTAATAGATAAGCATTTGGTCAAAGTGTTGGAGTGCTTTTTTTTTCACTTGAGACATACAGAAGTTATATACGGTACATTACTGTAAGCCCTAAAGGTTTTCCTTGTTACTGTTGCCAAGTGCTTGCTAATGGGGGAATGTTGGGTCTCTGTAAATATTATTATAAAGAGTGAGGTCCAGACCTACTCTATATGAAGTGCTCTTGAATAACTTATGCTATGATTTGGCTTTGTATCAATAAAATTGAATTGAGTTGAATCCAAATGATATTCCCTTAGTGCTTGGATTTTTTTGACGATGATGAAGATCACAGTCACGCACCTCAGTCCAAAACCTCTCATAGGTCTTCCATTGTGTTTGGATCTGATGAGTACTAAGCCCCTGGCATATAATTCATTTCATTATTATCAAAAGGTTAAGTGACCCCTTGTCTGTATAGATTGGAGTAGATTTGTTGTGTTCTATTCATTCAGTTTCTGGTTGTTAGTACTTTGTTACATGCATTTACGGCAATGATGGGGAGACTCTGTTACCTTTTGTGCTTCAGGATGGTTTTTAATATATTAAAGTTCAAGTGACCTTCCACAACAATTAAAAGTTGAAGGGGTTTATTATTTTTATGTCATTCTTAGTGGTAGTTGCACAAAGGATGAATTTGCAATTTCACTTTTGGGTGTTCTCTGAACAGAAAAGCAAATGACTGCTCATGTAAGAATATTTCTCCTGAAGTGAAACATAAGTTTTTATTCACGACCTTGTCGTTTTTACAGGCAGTCAATCCTGATGATGTTAAACCTAAAATTTCTTGGTAGTCTCACCTATTTTAGAAAAATTGACAGGTTGGGATTAAGAATCAGTTAGGGTCACAATTTACCTAACGTTACTAGTTGGTCCGAGTTATTTATGATTATATGTTTGAAAATCATAATAAAGAGCAGCAGATAAAGTTCTTTGCATCAGTTGAAATATCAGACCTTCAGAGATATATATCAAAGTTTTCCTTTTAGGTTAATATGGATTGATTGAGAGTCACTTCTCCTGAAGAGGCTTTTTGGCAAATGGAGTAGAAGGGATGATTTAATCTATGAAAGCCTGTTTCTCTTTGAATTCTAATTGTGTGCAGGCTGTAGAAGTGTCCCAATAAAAAGGACAAGTCCCCCAGTATGTAGCTGCTGTGCAGTAGAATGAAAAAAGAATACAATTTGTTCTTCTTTGTCAAAGTGACTAAAGCGTGATGTGCGATGCATTACTCTTGTTTAAAAATCTTAAAATATTTTAAAATATATTAACATATATGAGCTAAAACACACCCCATTGTAATTAACAACAACGACAACATCCTTATGAAGCACTGGACCGGTGTAGAAATTTTTCTTACCTTGTCTCTGTAACAACAGGTTGCTCTGTGCACCTCACCTGTAGTTTCTACCATTTAGTGTGGCTGCTACCGATGGGGGCGGGGCGGCCGTGGCTCAGGAGGTAGAGCAGGTCAGCGGTTCGATTCTTGGCTCCTCCAGCCTGCATGTCGAAGTGTCCCAGGGCAAGATACTGAACCCCAAAATTGCCCCTGATGTGTCATCAGTGCATGTATATGTATGAATGTTTGTGTGTGAATGGGTAAATGTGGCAGTAGTATAAAAAGTGCTTTGAGTTGTCTAAGCCTAGAAAAGCGGTAAACAAGTCTACAAGTCTTCTTACCATTTACAGTGACAATGAATCAAAACAGTGTTTGTTAACATTTTGTAGCACGAGGCAACATTTTGACCACTGGGTGACTTTTTAACTTTTTTATCTCCAAAGTTTGATCAAAGTAGAGGAATTTAAGGAGAGATTAAGGCTTTCCTGTACATTCCTGGTGGAAATCTGCTAATTTCCTACCAATGCATACTGTTTATCTACTAGGGTTTCAGAAAAAATATACTATCTTTTTTGGCAACAGAAACTTCCATAGAACCCGTAGTGACCAAGGTGTTTTCGATCCACAGGGAAGCAGCAGCTTCGTGTTCCACCGCTGGAGCATTAGGAGAGAGCCAACCTACCACAACTGCCTCAGATAAAGAAAAGCCAGAGGAGAGGTAAGACCGAGCTCTCTCTGGTTTCTGTTACCAATCCGCTCTCTGTATTTTTCTCAATCACTCTCTGTGGTTAAATGTCACACTCTGAGACTATTTCACTCTCTTTCGTTTTCCTTCACTTGCTGCATTACTTCTGTTTTATCTCCCATGTCCACTAAACAGAATCACCACCACCAAATCTTACACTTTAATATTTTCCCTTCTATAATTTAGTTTACTTCTGAGGGACTTTAATGCAACACATCTCTTGGCTTTAGCAGGAGCAGCAACCTTGTCTCTCTGTCAAACAGCTGATACACTCACAAGTATGTGGGTGAACTGGACAGGATTGCAAAGACAGTCTGTCTGCTATTACTCTGGCTCCTTCACAATAAAGGATGAATTCATTTTTCCTTGCTTTCAGATGTTGCCAATGTAACTGCAAATAGCTCAGTCATTCCATGGGCATTCTATTAATGTTATTTTCTTATAAATAAAAATCCTCACTTTTTTCAAATGGGGTTTTACAAGAGTGCATTCTTACGAAATTCGGAATTCAAGAACTCTGCCTAACATTGTAGTATTGACAACTCTGTGACCACAAACTTTTTTTTTTTTCAGTTTGTATGGCTTCTTTCTCCTCTCTCATCCTTCATTGTTGCTGCTCTGCAGAAAGAATATGAAAAATTTATCAGGGCATCATGTGTTGAAGTCACAATTTCTACATGGTAATGTTGCTGGCATTCGAGATAACGGTGGGCAAAACAAGCTTTTCAGGGAAACGGTTTTTATGTTTTCGGGAACGGAGTGGCATAAATACAGCTTTTTACCAACCTTTGCAGAGTGGTGAATACGGCTTCTTTGACAGCACCCTTTTACATCATACTGATTTAAAATGCGGCTTCTAAGCTCACAAATGTGAATTTAAAAGCTTAACCACAGTGGAGGGAGATTTCTATTCTACTTCTGCTTATGTGCAAACCTACTTTAGAATTTTCCCACCACTTTTTAATTATCTCACCATGGATGGAAGTCTGCTGTGCGAACCTGACATGTCCCTGCCTCTTGGGCCGTTCAAGACCTGCTACAAGCGGTGCTGCGTGTTTTTGTGTTTGTGCACGTCCACAGGCAGGTGTGGGTGTGTTTTGTCTCGCTAGCTAGTCTGTCTAGACTGGAGATAGAGCAAGACAAGAGGGTGTAGCAGCCCGATTCCTCTCTTAGTACTTTTGCTTATTTTCCAGCCTGGCCCATTTCCGCTGTTTCAAGCTAGTGAGTGAATGAACAAGCAGGCCCTGGGCCCAGATTGAACTATGCAGTAATCCTCCTCAAAGCTCAGCCAGCTCACTGATTGCCTTCATTTTTCATTGTCACCAGCAGGAAAGCCAAGGCAGTGTACCAATGTGAGGCTGAGCACGACTCTGAGCTTTCCTTCCAGGTCGGCGCAATATTCAACGCCGGTAAGTGTTATCGCCTACACCAGTCGCTCACTCAGAACCAGCCCTGACATATTGGATTTGGAGGAAAACCGAACACCCAATCTGATCTTCAATCGAACGGAGAGATGAGACGAGGAGAGGGAGAATGCTGGCGGTGGGGGGAGGAATAAGAGACACAGATTTGCTCTTCAGTGTGTCAGGGAAGAGGTTCGACTGAGCTTTAATCACTCTGAGAGGAAATGAGGATTTTGTAGTTTCTGTCAAAAACCCTCTTTTGTGAGACACAGACAGTAAAGATATTCTGTAGTCTTTACAAGGAATATGTAGTGACTGCTTTGACAGGAACCCGCTATGCTTCGCAGTTTATTGGTTGTTATGCTCAAGCATCATGTTATAAGTAATTATCTAACTTTTTTTCTTTTTATGTAGAAAATGAGAACACATATTTTTCATTATGATTTTAAAGTTATGATCTAAATGTCAAAATCTGCCAGCCGTCATCAGTAAATATGGATTACATGAGATGCCTGAAACATTACCCTAATCACAATTTAGTATATGTACATTATCTCCTGTTTTTATGCCTGTACGTTAAATCCGTCACTGCCTCAGTGTTTGATGAAAGAGTTCATGTCAGGATAAATGCTTTACAATGGAAAAAATTAAATTTAATAGAAGGTGGACTTCCAACTCATAAATATGAACTCATATTATCTGAAATAATGAACACAAAATGAATTAAGTATCACATTTTCATAAATTAAATTAAATTTTGTTCTAAAGCCTATTTTCTAATTCCGATATTGCATTTGGAGATTAAGTCTTTTGTTTAGTGGAAGAATTATTGAATGATGATGTGTGTTTCTGTTGGATCTTAACTTAAATCTCCAATTACCTCAATACCAAGTTTGGGGAGTTTTAGTCTAGTTTTGCTTACATTCTGTCTGTCCTTCAGCAATTAATCAGGGGTCTAGTGAAGTGATGGCATGTTACATAAATGTTACGTGATGAGAATATCATTAACTAAACATCCACAGAGTGTGTATGTGTGTGTGTGTGTGTGTGTGTTTGTGTGTGTGTGTGTTTGTGTGTGTGTGTGTGTGTGTATACATAATATAGCATTAAGGTGTAAACAATGAATAAAAAAAAACAGTGAAAAACCAGTACAAAAGATGGTTAAAGTGTAAGATAAAATACTAGTTATGCTTATACTGGAAGTGCAATGAATGTTGTTAAAGTTTATTCCTCCATCTAAGGATTCTTTGTTATATTGTCTCTTTAAATATGTAAAAACAACATCGGGCAATCAAATCGTAAAAGTAGCCTCGAAAATAATCCCACACCAGGAAGATATAAAACTGCAGGTTTTTTATTGTACACAGGATCTGAAATTAACTTTTTAACTGACTGGCCAAGGTGGCTGGTAGATTAAAAAAAATCTCCTGGCAAATTCTATTTTTACAGGCCATACTAATACATTTCCATGGAAAAATATGGCTACAATTCTTTAATTATTTTAACTATATACGTCTACCGGTATCTAACTAGCTAGCCAGGTTAACGTTATTTACCTGTTTAGCCAATCTCTCTCCTCAAAGTCAGAATCAGCTACTATTATTATATGTGCTCAGCTCTCTCTCTATCTTATTAGCTAGTAATAGACTGGAAGCAAGTGAGTTACCTCAGAAACGTTACCTAGGTTACCTGCACTCCAAAAAGGGAAAGTAGGGGTGGGTCTTCACAGAATACACATGTCCGTGTCCGTGTCCGTGTCCGTGTGTGGGGGTGTGGGGATGTGGGGATGTGGGGGTGAGGGTGTGGCTGTGTTTGTGAAACTGTGACACAATCAGAGGACAGAAGCAGAGCAACCATAAAACAAAATGCAGTAGAGACTCTCAGGACAGTCGTTATCACTATTTTAGTTAAAAAAAAACAAAAAAAAAACCATTACCTGCCAGTGGATGGTCTTCTGAGACTTACCTGCCAAACAGAAAATCGCATTACTCGAATATTGCGCCTGGCAGGCATTAATATCGGACCCTGATTCTCAGTTTATCCTAATTTAAATTCTAGTGTATTTATCGTTAATCTAAAGGTGCCAAACATTACTGATGTAAAAAAAAAAAAAAAAAAAACTAAAAAAAACTTTTAAGAACATCAGAAAACATTAATAATGCAGATATAACTGTTTTCTCATCTTAAAGACCTGTCACTCAACTTGGGGGTGATGGCAGGTTCAAATCGTTGCTTTGAATTTTCTTGGAGTGTCGACTCTTTCGCTTACACCTGCATAAGAGACTTTAAAAGACTGTGCTTTAAAGTTAATCATGCATCCAGTGTTGCTTGATATCCTGACTGTGGCCTTAGAAGTTCTCACCGACAATTTATCCATGCATCTGTTGACTTGTAGATGCACTCAAAATTTTAAATTGGCCCACTTAGTAGACAAATCAAGAATCCAGGGAGGATTTTGAAAGGGCATGTCACAAAAATGTTGAGTGCACTGACACATCTGTCATACTAAACAGCTCTGTATTGCTGACGAGATTCAGCTCCAGGAGAAAGTGTAGAAAAGCCGGAGCCAAAAACAGCCCGGAGATTTACAGAGATAAAGTGAGTCACAGTGTAGCTTGGTGTAACCGCGTAATTACTGTATCCTCCCTTAGACCTCTGCTCTCTTCACTCTGACACATGCACAAATACTCACTGGATGCTCTGCGTCCTCTGTCTGTCCCCGAACACCCCCACCCCCACCCGTGGTGCTGTCCCCCCTGGTGACGCTGTGTCCTCTCCTGCAGTGACCCAGTCGAGAGAGCCAGGCTGGCTGGAGGGCGAGCTGGAGGGAAAGAGGGGCCTCATCCCCGAAAACTATGTGGAGATGCTGTAGCCCCACATGGAAGTATTTATGGACAAATTATCACCTTCACTGGGAGACACGGTCGGAGATGCATGTGCCTTTACTCTGAAATTCACAGTAGAGCCTCGTTTATCCTAAACCTCAACTGAATTCTCTAAAGCAAAGGGTATATGCTATTATTGGTGGACTGTTCTTGATACATAAGTAAATGCATTTCAGCTGGCAAGTAGACGCTGTTTCTTTGATTGAATTTACTTTGGTTGAATATTCACAGGAATTTCAGCATTGTAATTCCAAAATGGGGTTTGCACTTAAAATGTTCTGCTGTATTCAAAAAATTGCTGTAGCCTCTAAACGTTGGGATAACTTTGCAGCAGTGCTGGAGAATGAGCGTTTCTCTCTCTCTCCTTCGAAGGCCTCCCCCTCTCTCCTCTTCACAGTTATACATGGTATCCATGAGCTCTTGAGTCAAAGCATGGTTTTCAGAGACTGTAAGGTAGAATGTCAGCACTCAAATCACTGTAGCTTCTCACCCCTCGACAATGATGCACACAAATTGGTTGTCAGCTGTTAAAAGATAAGCCATACCTGCGTGCCTTAACCACCGGAACACCCAGTGTAAATGTCTGTACAGGTCTGTATGAAACTTAATTGGAGTGTTACTGCTTTCAATATTGAATGTTGCATTTAATGTCATTTAAGGATATTTAGATATTCAAAATTAGGCACATTGCTACTGTAATTTTATTTAATTTAATTGGCACAATGATTGCATGACTTTTGATTTTTAAAAACACTCTGTACTGTTTTGTTTTTGGTGCACTCCTTTACAGAAATACAATGAAACGCCTCTTTGATGCCTGATGAACATTCTTGTGTTAAACGCTGGCATCAGACAGATTCAACAGACGTAGATTTTGCTAGACATAAATGATTGAAACCAAGTGTTTTTCCTGTCAAATTATCTGTTTTGTTTGATTTAAAGCTTATTTTTTAACGTTGCTCAGTTTTGTTCTGGGCAGAGAAACGACACACTCCCGCAAAGTTGAATTTTAGTTTTGTTTTTATCAATATTGTATCTTCAACTACAGTGGAACAAGCAATTTTAAGTGTTATTGTCAATATCCTCTCAGTGTCTACATTTTTAGTCAGAAAGAGATGTGACTGCCAAGTATATTATACAACTCTCCGTTAAGTGGTAGACAGGTTTTAAGTTTTCACTTGGATTGGATTTAACATGTAAGCACATTACATTACCTGTTATCCCCAAGCTGTTCAAGAAGACATTTTTTTAATTTTTCTGAGAGCTTTGGTTTAGTAGATTATTTGTGTTTTCAGCTCCGGTTACAATTTAAAGACATTGATTTATGACATTTGTGAAGGGCCTTGACTTCTTTCATTTTTATACCTTTGGGTATCTTCTTGATCAATGTTAAACAATAAAGATTTTTTTCTTTTGTGCTTTACTGCATTATGTATCCATGAAATAAATGTGACAAATGATAAGTTATAATTTAACAGATTGGGGTCTTATCAAAAAAACCTTACAAATATTACTTCGGGTGCTGATCTCATATGGTTTCAACAAACATATGAGACAGTAAGATATTTGTTCTCCTAAATATAAGACATATTAACACTGTGGACCAAAGAAAATCAAGGGGAGCACTGTTGAACCACATTGATGGTCACGTTCTGTTGACTTAGAGTTATAATAAGCCTCCCCCGTAGAATTTATATTTGGGGAAATGCATCTATGAAAAGCAGCGCCATGTCTAAATTTTGATGACTCATCCATTGTGTCACTGAGAAGAGCCACAGTTGCACAGAGTCTAAGAATAAAGTTACTGAAGTGAGGATTCATTCTGCAGCCAGTGCTGCTACAGTGAGCCATGTACTGTAATGTAAGCCTTCCTCTTTATATTGACCTGCACCGGTCCATCTGACTAAAAGCTACTTCCAAAATAACTTTCCAAAAGGGGATTAAAAATAGATAGTAATCTCTCACAGAGGAAAACATGCGCTAATCCACCTCCACCTCCCCGATCCATTAACATCTCTACCTCGCACATGTTAATTCTTAGACTACATCTGTGTAATTAATACACCAAATGGCCTCCAGACCCAGTGCTTTGGCCTCAGTTACATAATTACCATCCGTCCAACGGGCGCGCTCAGACCCTCCGGTAAGTGGGCCGACGTACTATTAAAAAAGTAAACACACGGTTTGTCCACTTTGAAAATAAATAAATAAATTAAGGTTGGCGCTGTGGTTTTAGTGCAACACATATGTCCACCAGCCGCCCGAAGCAGCCGCAGATGCGGCGATTACATAATGAAATGAGGCAGAGCTAATGAGATGGGCAAAAATATTCCCCCACTGTCGCTCCCTCCGCCCACCCCCGGGGCCCTTCATCATCTCCCCTCTGCCAAAATCCTGCTGAATCATAGAGACATCCACCCCGCCTGCCTCTCACTCTGCTTTGGACTGTCTGTCAGAAAGCATGCTCTATCCACCCTCCTCTTTTTTTTTCCCCCCTGTCTTTTTTTCTCTTGCCTACCTGTCTGTCTCCCAGCAGTGTTTAAAACTCTTCTCTGTCTCTCTCTTCCTTACCTTCCCTCTTCTGTTTGTCAGTCGTTGCTCGAGTTCTTTTCTGCTGCTCTAATAGTTTGTTTGTGAAATCAGTTAAGCCCTTTGCAGTTATCTTTCCTCCTAAGCCTGTGAATATGATGCAATGAACAACATCGGTAATCTGGGTGGGTCCGACTCATATCTGAGGCCCTTGAGCTCTCTCAGTATCACTTGAGATTGCGGTTGTTACCTGTGGCGATTTCTGTGTCTCTGCATGCATTAAGCGTCCATGTATATAAGACCGGGATGGTGTATGCGTCATTGTCAACATATTGTTTTCAATCAGATGTAGGTGTGTTTGAATAAAATTACCGATGGATTCTCATTTCTCGGAGTCCTGGATGTGCGCCAACTTTCCTCCACCTCCCATGACGCAGTGTCCTTCAGCCCCAAAACATAGTCCCACACTATGACTCATCTTAGATCAATGCCGTGCAGCAGTTTAACAATGAGATACTGACACAACGAAGTGCCACAAATGTGTATTAATTTCCCAAACGTGCTCCACAACATGTGGAGGCTACATTAACTTAATACTTTCATCTGGTTCCTTCAGAGCGCAAAGCTTCTGAAATATAATCGTAATAAGACTTGATATATTATTGGGGCTGAAAACTGAGTGGGAATTTGAAGGAAAGTGAATTTCAAACATAAAGAAGAGTGTGGAGGAAAAAAAAAAAACAACAAAAAAAACCCTCAGCTCAGAAAGTGGGCCACAGAAGCCGCCATGTGCGCGGGCGCAGCCGTGAAATCAGCCTGATCCAATAGATTCTGTTTATCTGGCACGACTACAAGTGAAAGCAATTGGAAATCTGGGGGAGATTTGGAGAGGGCTGTGGATTCGGAGAGAGAGAGAAAAAAAAATGAGCAAAAAAGTAATACTGTCTGCTCTACAGTCTGGCAAAGCAGGCATGTTTTCAGATCAGCCTTTAACGAGGTTAATGGTGATTTTTCTCCACAGGCATCGTTTTACTGTAAAAGTCTCATCCTTGCATGCTTCATCTCTGTCAGTTTCACTCTCTTCACTCTCCGTTTCTCTTCTCTTCATCTCCTCTCCCTGTGACCGCTTGTACCTGCTGCTGCTCTTCACCGTTTGTTTTTTTTTTTTTTCTCATGCTAACTCTTGTGTTTTTTGGCTCATTATCCTCCTCAGCCACCAAATGCAGCTGTTTCAAATTCATCTGGATCAAACAGCCCATCTTTTTGGAGGCACCTTTTCTAGCTTCTGTCTCATGGTATAATTTTCATCACACACATGCAGACCATACAGACATACACAAACAGATAAATTACATCATGTCGTGTGATTAATTTAACAGTTTTATTAGAATCTTGCAATAGTTTTGCAAACACAAGTATGGCAATCTCTGCATCAAGATATACAGTAGTAACTGGTTTCAAAGATGTTTTACTGGTTTATGTTGAAGGATGTCTACTGTGTTTTTGCTGAATAGTTGCTGAGAAATATTGTACAAAGCATCTGAGTAAAAAGTCATTTTTGGAATTGGAAAAAAAAGCATTTGAATATATTTATATATTTATAAGAAATGCACTGCCATGGCTGTGGAGATATGGCTTAGTCTCTCTGCACCCGATACATCGCTGTGAACAGAAAATGGCAATGATGTGACTCCACATACAGTGACGCAATAGTGTACTGTGAAACAGCAGCTAGACACATTCTGAGTCATTCATGCCCCAATGGAGAGTTAATTTACAAGGAGATAGCTTTGCAGATAACAGTGCTCCCTCAAGTAGGAGAAAGTTTATTTATTGTTTGCAGTGGGTGGTGATTGATGATCATCAAATGAACAGTTCGTTAATCATGTTCCTTTAAAGGGCTGGTTCAACATTTTGGGAGACACACTTACAGGTATTCACTTCTTACAAAAAGTTAGATAAGAAGATCGATACCACTTCCTTATCAGTCCATCCAGACTGCTTCACCGATTTAGCATCGCACTTCTATGACATCATTGGACTCAATGGACAGTTAAAAAAAAAAAAAGATCAAAATTGATGTCTACTTTACGCACAATGCAACGTGGACACCAACAGCTGCAGTAGGAGATCTGGTTTTTTTATTATGCTTATAGTGGCTAATGTAGCCTTGAGCAGAGAAAGGGAGCAGACTACAGAGGTTGGGTAAGTTTATTTTCTAACCTCACACACCCAGATATCCCCCCCCCCCCAATTTTCAGACTTGCAGTCCTCAGCACGGAACAACCCTGAATCAAGTGGCATCACTTGAGTCAACCTTTTAGACTACGCCGCTCCCAGCTGTCCCCCCCCTGCTCCCGGTCTTTATGATGAGCTAAGCTAACTGTCGCCTGGATGTAGCTTCATATTTAGCACGCAGTAGTGAGTGC
This sequence comes from Istiophorus platypterus, assembly GCA_016859345.1. Lineage (NCBI taxonomy): Eukaryota > Metazoa > Chordata > Actinopteri > Istiophoriformes > Istiophoridae > Istiophorus > Istiophorus platypterus. Next base: position 9,001,549 of record CM029114.1, on the reverse strand, counting down.
ATATCAATCATCCAACTCTTAGCAAGGAATAAAAAGGTGTATTTCCCAAAATATTAAACTGAAAAAAATTAAATAGCCAGCAGTCAAAGTCTGTATTTTCTGGATGGTATAGGGTCCAACAGGGAGTTGATAGCATCATGGATAACTTTTTTCATTGTAAGTAATCTATGTGTATAGTATGTATCATGTTTGTACTTAAACATTCTTTGGGACGATTTTGTTGGTTTTGTGACTGAACCTTATTTTGGCAGTTTGTGAAATAGGCCCAGTTGATAACTGGTGAAAGATTCAAACTTGAACTGGCTAAGCCTACAGGTCTGACAGTGTCCACATCTATTGTTTCCGTTTGTTTCGTGTGTGCACAAAGATGGTTCTCCCGAAGTGAAAAGTCAAGAACTTAGTTTCACGTATCCCAGTTTCAATAGTTTGTGACTTCTTGATTTTATTGTGGTGCTCATCAACAATACCGCCATGGGTTAGGAAATCATTTCAACAGCAACAACTCAAGGATCCATCACTTACATCTTGTTACAAAATAAGAAATACTTTTTGATTAATATTATTTATTATTATTTTTATTTATTTATTTTTATTTTATTTTATTATTTTTTTTAAGTTTTTGACTCTCTCTAACATTCAGGTAGTAAGTTCCATAAGTCTCTCACAATGTATGATACATTCATTTCTCTATTTGGCCCTTTCTGCCACCAACCCATACCGTAAATTCTCTCTCTGTGATCCAACACACAGAACATGGCGAGTGGGAAACATATATTTTTTTTCCAATATTCCAACAAGATGGTTAAAGTAGAAATGTTTTATACTATACTCAACATAAGGACTTGCTGTATTATTTACAATATATACTGTAAAATTGTAAATTAGGTGAGATAAAAAGGCACAAGTTTCCCTTTTTTAAATACAATGTAAACATCTCATCAAAAAGCATGCATTAACATTTCATTTTACAAAAAGGATATCATTTTTAGACAAAGTACTTAAATATTGTTTTCCAGCAAAATATAATTCTCTCAAAAATACTTTCCCATTCATCCTATGAACCTTTAGACAGTTTTTTTTTCCTTAAAAAGGACAAAAAAGGGGCAAAATAAAGAAACAGTGAGAGATTAGCTTAAGGGTCCTTCACGACTTCCAACACAATAATGCACGACAAAGACGGATTGTAAAATGAGGCCCTTCTGATAAGGGACTGTATGGAAATTATTGGGGTGGAGAGTGCTATTAATATTGTCTCTAGACCCAGCCAAGTCTATGGAAAAACTGCATTATGTTATATATTGCAGCTGCAATATGTTTATGGAAAGCCACCAAATGATGGAATGTGGCGCCAACTCAGTATTCTTGCCCCAGAATTAGTTTTTAAAAATAACAACTTTGGGATGAGAAAAAGCTGAAACACCCTGCCCTGTTCTCCCGGCGAATATGGACTACCCTCCCTCGAGCAAAAGATCTAAACTGCACAACCCCGCACCCTTTTCGGACCTTCCTCCCCCACCTAATAATTTTCGTACAGTCCCAAACGACACTTGTGATCCTGGCACCTCTGTTCCTTTGTACACCAATCTTCATACAGTTACCACCACAGAAGAGACCTCATAGTGTAGCACAGTACCATCATTACGAAGAGCTGAGGCCACAAATACAACACACAACCACCCTGCTGTGCTAATGATGTCATGTTGTCTAACTTTTGGCTGCTTGACCATGCAGAAAGTCTTTTCCCGCATCATCACAGTTGCTTATCAAAACAGACAATTCCTGCTAGCTGCACTAATGCCTCATTTCACATTGTATCTCCTCTGTGCAAATCTAAATGTGGAAATAGGATATGGCTAATCCTATAACATAAATGCATAATACCCACGCTGAAAGAGCAGATCAACTTTGCACATGCTTGCCAGGAAAAAAACAAAACAAAACAAAACAAAACACAAACAACACACACAAACTTAAGCCATACTCGCTCCACGCTCACATGTAAATACACGCTCACAGGGCACAAAAAAAAAAAAATCACACGCCCCCACTGTTTTTCTTCCCCAGCGGCTCTATCGCTTTTCAGTAGCATCATAGTAGTGTTCCACAACCACCCAGAAACCAGTGGGGTGTGAGACAAGTTAATGGTCCAGATGACTGGGCCTACCATGCCTAAAATAGTAGTGCTTGGCCCAAAGATAAGAGAAAGGAAATAAACTAAATTAGGATAGGTGATTATACCAACAGTTCTTCAAGCATTCAACACCATGTACTTCAAAACATCTGTACAACAGCTGACGAGAATGTGTTTAAGAAGTTGTTAATACCTGTACACATTTTGCCTGGTTTTGATACATTAGCCATTTGCTGTAAGCACTGCAGAGTAATGCTCCATTTTCGATTATATCAACTTTACAGAGTATGTGTTTTAAACTGAACGTCCATATAGTGTATTGTATGGACTGTCTACTAGTTACTGTACATGTTATGTTTTGCCTGGCTTTGTAGAAATGAAGCACCTTAATGTAAAATGACTGGCTTGTCAAAAACTAAACCTTTGCAACACACTTTTATAAAATGCTTTTTTATTATTTCTGGGAAGAGTAGATAAGTGTTGATTCACAAAGGGCTGGTTTTGCTTCATTGTGAGTAAAAACAGACATTTGGACAGCTGCTCTGGAGATAACACAAATGACAGCAATTACGATGGATGCACCTCAGTCAAATCCATTACCAGCGGACTCTACTGAAACCATTTCCTTAAATGCATGATGTTTTCCCATCCTGCAGCACTCCCAACCCTTTCTGCACAAAGGTTAAATTGCTCGTCAATATTGTCTTAATTCTACACCACAATGCCGAAAATAGTGACTTCGTGACATGGGAGCTTCACGTGCAAGCTTTTCTTTTACACAAGAGAGACATTATTATTTCAAAACAGATTTAGCTTTGGACTTTTGCATATTAGTGTTGATTGTTTTACTACATATTTTCAATTAAAAAAAAATCTGTATGTGAATGTTAATGATGGCTGTTATGACTCCGATTGAGATTCAAACTTGGACTTGTTAAATTTAATGCAATTATTCAGTTTATGATGACGCTTGTATAGCCCTTGGAATATATTCAAATAGACCTTTCACCTTACAGTTTACAATTTCTGTGCCTCCTCATAATGGTCTTTTGCCCTGCAGTCTTGCAGTTTCTTGCTACACTGCAAAGCAAAATCTAAGTATTGGCATATTTTTTTGTAGTGCTATTATTTGTGAAAGACTGCATAAGCCACAGTTAATATTTGCAAAACCTTTTTTTTTCTAGATTTGTAAGGGTATCAGATTTTTAGTGCATGTGGAGTGCATCTGTGCGCTTGTGTGAAGGCATGTGGACAGCATGTGTATCAATTTCCCTCTAAGTGTATGTGTGTGCGCGTGTGCATGTGCGTAGTGAATGTATCTAGCGCATCCTAAGAAATGTATGGCTTTATCTCCATAGAAAATACTGTTATCGTCTTTGGGGCAGGGCGGGGGTGGAGGGGTGGGGTGGGGTGGGGGCACTGGAGGTACTTCGGGATGCTTTGTCACATTTGTCAGAAGTGCTTCTCAGCGCGTCACGCTGGCTCCACGGCTATTCACAGCTCTGACCTGCTCATGGTGACTGCAGGGTCAAATCCTTCTCCTCTTTTTTACTTCTGCCACCAGTTCACTTATCTTTCCCATCCAAGACGAGGACGCTGGCATGCTGGGCGACAGGGTGCAGGCCAACTGGTCGGGCCTTTCCTTGCACATTTTCTCGTCCTTGAACTTTTTCCTGCCCTCTTCCAGTTCTCAATGCTGCTTCTGTCCTAACTGTTCAGTGAGTCACTTCTTGTGGAAGTAGATTGTGTGAGTGAGGCCCGACTCCACCTTTGGTATCTGGTCACTGATGATCTCCACCAACATTTCGGGGAACTCCACCTTCAGGGCCTGGGACTCGCGAAAGGTGTAGAAACAGAAGTCCAACAGGTTCCCAACCAGCTGGACAAAACAACAGACACAAAATTTAATGAGAAACATATTACAGTTGTTTTTTGTTTGTTTGTTTTTTTACAATTTCAAGGCTGAATTTTTTTTTTTTTCTTAATTTGTTCGGATGATGTTATTTACCTTTAAATGTTCAAAGAAATCACAGTATACTAATGTATATTCATATGAGTGTGTTTAAACTCTATAGGGGAACTGAGCCCTTTAAAATTCTTGTCAGCTCACCACTTGGGGGCACCACAGATTTTTTTCAGGGCACACCTCCTTTAGAGGAGAGGTCATCCTTTCAGCACTCACCCCATTCACTTAGTCATTAGGTTCGTTGAATTCTGGCCATTTATCTCTTTGACCTCTCGCATGCTTGGGGTTTTGCCTACATTGTCATTATACCATATTCCAGTTGACCCAAGCATAACAGAAGAACAGTGATTTAGCACTTTTGCCACAGTGACCACCGTGTGCTGTGATCCAATAAACTCCGAACTGGCATCGATCCCCATCTGTTCCATTCACCAATACAGCCCGGTCAACGCCTCTTCCAAAATAACCTCCCCCTCAGGGAGGGATTGGGATGCAGTAATCCTTATGCCAAGCAACAGCACCATTGAACCGCTAAGTAAATGCATTATCCAAATCCACTATGCTGCCATTTTATTCAAAACATTTCCAGTGATATTAGAGCCCCAAAGTGCCACAGGACAGCTCACTCGGTGTTTGAAGGCACGGCAGTACCGCAAGGCTGCCAGGGGAAGCCTGTGCTGTACTGTAGGCGACTGGCACACATAGGAGGCAGGCAGGCAGGGCGAGGGGACTTACATCGTGCATGGCGTCCAGTAGCTTGGTGAGCTGGAAGAAGCGCTGCCAGGTTTGGCCAGAGTTGTTGGTCGCTTTTCCCACTGAACGCCGGAGCTCCTTAATGTAATTAACCCTCATCTCCTCGAATGCTGCCTGGTTCTTCAGACCCTCTTTTGGAACTGGGGAATATACAAAAAAAAAAAGGCCACTGTCATCAGCTGGATCAAATGAGGGGACAATAATGCAAGTTTCAAAAAATGGATTTCGACTGAGATGAGATTTTTATGCATAATGTGAGGAATTATTAGAAATGAATGAAACTTGTTTAACTGTCAGGATTCTCAGGGATTCATATGAAATGACAAAGTCTGCAATTCCGTTACTGCTGAGCATTTTCTAAACCGATTAGATAAACAGATTGCTCCTCAGTGCCTTGTAGACTCTAATCCATCACAATGAACATTTAGTTGGTTGCAGCGCTGGGTGGTAGGACCATATACAATTTACCTCGAGATATAAATTTGTCAACTGTCAGAAGTTTTGAACCGTTGTTTATACTGAGATAGTTATCACTTTAATATGGATGCATTAGGCCATTTTTGGGCAATGGTGTTAACAGATGATCAGGCCTATGTCATGGCCGATTCTACATTATTTTTGTATCAGTGTGAAGAAGCACTTCGATTTCTTGGGTGTGTAAATGACTTAATTAGCCCAAACATATATTCTTATCTGCTTATAGTATTCACAAACTTCCACAAAATGCTCTATGTTGTAATATAAAAATCAATATCACAATATAAGATTAAATACACTGTGAGAGAGAATTCGTTCATTTATTGTTCGAAAATGCATTTAAACGTTGATGTCATGGAGTAACAAGTACCAAGTTACTATACAATTGTGGTGGAACTATGTCAAGCAAGTTTAAAGCCTCTCTGAGTTTATTTTCCAACGATACTGAAATGAACAGAAAATACTGGCCACCTGGAAGGAAGAAAATAATAAATCCCAAAATATCTGCTTAGCCTTGGAAAAATGTTGACAAATGCAGAATAACCATGATTTGCAGTTAATGAGCTAAGCCATGTACAACCTCCAGTATGTTCCTTTAATGTAGAAACATGTAACTGTGTAAAGGATAATTGGAGGTGCTCCGTAAATTATGCTCCCACTCCCACACAGTTGCCTTTTTTTGGACATTCTTCCTATTGTTGACAACTTAAACCTATTCAGCAACTCATTAAAACCACTTTCACCATTTCAAGTGGTAATTACTATGGTTTCCATGTGCAGCCACTGTTTCATGAAAGACGACTGATATACTGGGAGGCCTTGATTAGTTATCTCAGCAGCAGTGATAGCAAAGAAGGGGAACAACAGTGTTTATGCGTGTTAAGGGGCTTAATCGTTATCGCAAAACCCAACCTCATTTGTCAAGAAGTTTGTTCAACAGCTGTTAAACCTTTATTCGCATTATAGTGATTTTGAAGGTAACATCATTAAACTTGAAGCAAAAAGGCGGGGCGATGGGAGGAATTTAGATAGATGTGAGCAATGAGATACAGTTACTGACCATGAGGATGCATCAAAATGTCTACGATAACAAAGTCACAGACCTGGAAGTCTGCCACTGCTCTTAAATGACATTCAGCCACTGGCTACCAGATTAAAAACACCTCACCTCTCAGAGAGCACCTCAAATCACTTTGAGGGAACACCTCCAGCTGTCCTTCAGCCAAGACTTAAGAAATGACAATATACACCGTCTGTAAGTCTGTAAACTATTAGAGATTTTTCCATAGAATTCATACCAAGGTAGCTACACCTTTACACTGTCTGGATGTATTAGGCCATTTTAATAAATCCTACAAATCAATGAGTAGGACTATAATGTGAAACTGTCTATCCAGCTAGCGAGCTAAAAAAGCTAAAATATTACATATATTATATCCACACATGTGTAGTAGGGCTACATCTACTCATTATTTTCATAATCAATTAATCCAATTGTTTTTTAACTAATCATTTAGTCTATCAAATGTCTGAAGACAGTTTAAAAAAAAAAGACCATCACAACCCTATAAAGCTCAAGGTGACTCCTTCAAATTGTTTTGTCTGAACAATAATCTGAAACCTAAGAATATTCCATTTACACTTACACAATATAAATAAATGCAGCAAAAATTCTCCCATTTCAGAGGCCAACAGAGGTAACGTTACCAGAACCATTGACAGATTATTAGCGGATCCCACTCTGCAGGATGGGCCGCCTCTCAAAAACAGCTTGGAGTCATTGACGTCTCACAGGGGAGGCCAAAGATGCTCCAGATCACAAGTAACAGCTTTAGAGATCTAATGCTTGTTACCAAAGGTTCAGCGACCAGGTTCCTCTGCATTCACATTATGGCTACACATATTGACAAGAGGCGATGGCATTGATATCTTGTAGATTTTCCTGGTGTTTTTGAAGCCTTAGAAAATGCTCTTTACAGAAGAACGTGAAATTCTGAGTCTTCGTGGTCTAAATGGCTTCCCTTTGCAACTTAAACCTTTCACTTTCTTCACTACTTCTGACTAGCCATAATGCCTCGGATGAACCTGAACCACTTGTAGCAACACTAGTGAAAAGCAGCAACTGACAGGACCTGTTTGAGTCGTGTTGAATGAATAGCCATAGGCAAAAGCCTACTTCTTGTCAGTTAGAATTGCATCGTTGTGAGAGTGCAGCATTGTAGGCCAATAACTCTCAGTATGTGTGTGTGTGTGTGTGTGTGTGTGTGTCTGTCTGTCTGCCTCCCTCCGTTCTCTCTCTCTCTCTCTCTCTCTCTTTCTCTCTCTCCTTCTATGTAATTCTCTTCACTGGAGTTTGATTCACAAACACCTCTAGGCATGACATACATGACGCTGAGGAAAACAGATATGAAAACAGATTGGACCCTGGTACAGAGGGCACGAGTTCTTTGCTCTATTTCATGGCTGACATGATGAGAATGTGCTAAAACCCAGGCCCGTGTTTGGACCTTTTGTTTTTCTCCCACTGACCCACATACATGTATGCCCTGATGAGAAACTGACCTGGCATTTCAGGGCGTTACCATGGCCGGCCCAAAAGCAGGGCATTTATAGCACCGTAATTGGTGTCAAACAGATTTTTGCTGCAGGTATAGCGTCTTTCCAACTAGGCCACTTTTCTTATGTGGGGTGCAAGTGCATTATTATGTGTTGCACAAGGCTGAGAGAGCTCTTTATTAACGCCCATAAAATACACAGGCAAACGTAATCCATGCAGCGAGGAGATGACATTAGCATGTGTGTCGTTAAAGAACGTGCAGCTTCCTGCTCCGGGTAGCTGATGCATGCCTACCTGACAGGGAGGCTCTCGGTTTTGATTTAACACCTGATGCTATTCGTTAGGTTATTTTACAGCTAGCATGACTACCATAACAAGCAAGTGAAACTTTAGGGCGTTGTCTAACAGGAAATTTTAATTTAAACATGACCCAAAAAAGACTAATGACTGCTTAGGATAAAAATTACAGCTGTACTTTAAGTAGTGCAAAGCAATTATCATGCTTTTGCTTAATTAACTGTAAAACGCGTGACACGAAATGCACCCATCATCGTGGCAAGAGTTTCGAAACGGAGCAAACGAAGGAGATAATCGAGCACTGCTATCTACTTTTGTGTAGAGGTGAGGAGTGCAACTGGTTTGAGCAGGCCACTGCTCCTGTGCCAAATCCAAACAGGGTCATGAGACGCCTCGGGCTCAGTGAAACCTTAGCCAAGGTCAGAGAGGAATAACAGCCCTTCTCTCTTTTCTCTCTTTTCTTTTCTCTTTATCCCTCCTTCCTTTTCTCTCTTTTACTTGTTCACCCTCCCTCTATTTAACACACATACACACAATTTCTCAAACCAGCCCAAAGGCACATGCACATGCACACACACACAAACACACTCACACACACACACATGCACACAGTGACTCTGTAATACTTGCTCAGCTGACAAGTTCTGACAACTCCTCTGTAAACATTTCTGCCTCTACTCCCTCCACAAGGCCCTAACATTATCTCTGAATGACTTTCACTAAGAGAACTTCTTACAGCGCCTCTGAAAATCAAGAGACGGACTGCTTGTTTTCGAAATTATTCACAATTGCTTCTGCTGAGATGTTTGCCGAGTCTCAATACAGTGCAGTCGCTTCATCATGCGGACTTTGTAATGGGCAGGTAAAGGAACCTCTCCGCTTCTCATAAGAAGCACAGCTCTGGATGAACATTTTCTTCTCCTTCCATCATATTTAACCAATATATCTTTTGACTAAATCCAATAACCAGAGCAGATTGAATCACCCTAAGTTCCCTGTTTCGATTCTGTATACCTGCTTCTTTTATCCACAACCTCTCCTTTAAAATTCCTGCGCGGGTTTTGAAGGAAGTGGAGAAAAATAGCAGGTCTTGGAGCGAAGCCTGGTGCTTGACTGGCCTTTATTAAGTACAGCAGGGCTCTCTGGAAAATCTCCAGAGGAGGAGAGGGAGGCCACAGCAACAGAAGGACCGGCTCTGCCACCCCACCACCCCACCCCTTTTGTCTTCTCTTTCTTTCTCCCTACAGCTATGCACCTGTCTCTTTCTCACCAACACTAGTTCTCACTGTAGACATTTGTCTGATTTCACTCTTTAAATCTACCTTTTCCCCCTTGGTTTCTCATCCTCTCCCTCCGTCATCTCTTTCTTGTCCTCTTCTCTCCTTACATCCTATAGCTCAAGTCCAGCTGGAGCTCCACTGCTTCCAAATGACTCAACAACACTGTGTTTATATCAGGGAAATATTTTCACACTAGTTCTTCCATATGGCACTGTACTATTAGGCCAAACCAACCTTTAAAATTGGTCTGGAAATGTAGACACTGAATGTATCAGTGTCTACTGATGTATTTATTATGTATACTTCCCTGTATATTTAATACTTCTAATACAGCACAATAAGCACATAGTTTCATAAGGGGTCACTATCAAAAACACTGGGAACCACTGGTTTAATCTTTAACAAGCTAGTGTATTTTACAGACTTTGTTTTGATGTAATATCTAATCTCAAAACTAACTGGAAACTTCAGCTGTCAGAATAAGTCTAGCGCAGTTAAAATTGCAGTCTTTCTATCCAAAATGTGGGAAAGTAGAAGTATAAAGTAGCATAAAATGGCTGTGCCAATACAGAAATATTTGGGTACAGTACTTACTTTCCACTACTAAAACCTTGTCATATTCTATTTGAGAAACTCCAAAACTGAATTCTGATATTCTCATCATTTTTTTTTTTTCAACAAAAAAATATATTCTAAATTGTCATGTGAGTGACTATGGGTTCAAATTAGGTTCAAAATAAATCTGCATGAGAAACTTAAGTTTGTACATGTATACTAGAGATTTTTACTTCAAAAAACACAAAAACTGTGTGAATGAAATCTGGGAACCAATTATATAATTGGTAAGTTTATAGAAATACACTGAAAAAAGAAGTGATTTTAGTTGATTTTTAAGACTGACAACAGTGTGGGCTCTTCCTCGACAGTTTATTTGTGAACATCACATTAAAAAGTACTCATTATAACTTATTGATGATATAATAACTTTATAATGATATAAACTAAATGTGTAAATAGAAAAGTAAAAAGGCAAAACTTGCAGTGCAAGGATGAAGTAAAGTTTTCCAAGGTTGCCCATCTGAGTCCAGCATTCATGCATCCCTTTCAGAGGCCACAATAACTGAAAAATAAAAACTCTGCCAATGAATATTTCCACTGCTGGCACTTGTGCTGAAGTTCAAAGAGTTTGACGTCTGGCCAGCAAGCAGACTCTTCAAATACCTTGCCACAAAACTCACTTATCCCCCTTTTTCTTACCTCTCTGTCTAACTATTTAACATCTATTGAAAAGAGTTATACACAAGGTCCCATGAAGAAGCAGCTTACAAATAAATACTGCAGCAGGTCCCATCTCTCCTGGTGTACTTTTTACGTGTTGTGGTTATCTTTTTAATGCTAACAGAGCAGGTTTTTTGGACGGTGAAATTGTGACACGGCTGCCATCATGGAATCTTCAGCTGTTACGACTGAACTGACAGCAGCAGTTCACAGCGTGTTGAAGCGGTGGAAAAAAAACCCAAAACAAAACAAAACAAAACGCTGCTTTCGATTTCCGACCGCGCAACTTGGTCCAGCACATCCTCTCCGTGAAGCTGCAGTGCCTGTGGGCGAAGTTTGGCTGAGAGTGACAACAGTGCAAGACCTTCTGCAATGAGTGATAGAATTATTCTGTTTATAATACGCAGCTCCCCTTTCCCATATGCCTTGACTGTATGATGCTACACGAGCAGGTGCATGCAACACCAAGACTATTTCCTAACCTGTTATGCATATTAATGGATTACTAAGAATGAGCTTAAAGCATAATCTAAGAGACTTTAAAAAGGAACAATCGTGGGTGCCAGGAAGGCGGGTATGAGCACTGCCAACAACGTCTCAAAGGTGTGTGGTGGATGGAACAGAACGCAACACACCTTATCAATACATTTCCTATAGAGGCTGTCTTTTGGTTAAGGAAGGTGGGAGATGTTGGGTGACTCAGGGCCTCAACAGTCCACAGTATAGCTGTGGATATTACAATACAAGTGCTAATTCTGGGAACACGAAAGGCATTGTGCGACTGCCTGCATGTGGTATAAGAGGAGACAAACACAGAGACACCTCTCCTGTGAACAGTGAACCACCAATTATCAGCCAACTTAAATACATCAGCACGGTTGATTCTGATTAATCCTGCTTCCAACTGCGACGCCACAATGGATGACTCACGGTGCAGCGTAAGCAATGCAGTCAAAACGCACAGATCTGAGTCTACGGACACCTGCAGACGGACGCCTTGATGCCAGAGCACCACAGCTGACTATCCATCAATGAGTAACACATTCCATAAGGGGTTCAATTAATTGTTGTCTGCAAATTGATGTTGTTTTGTAAAATAAATGGCTGTCAAATGACATTTCATTATACAACTTGTAATTTGTGCTTGCAGGCAAGTTTAGGACATGGGGCGAGTAGTTCAGCGTGAGCAGGTGGGTATGAGCTGAATAAATTAGATTCTGTGCAGGCCCGTAGCTAACCACCTACCTGTGCTGAGAAGCAGAAGGACCTTCATGGAGAGGAACTCGTCGTAGGTTAGCTGCAATCGCACAAACTCCTGGCTCACCTGCCTCATGCCCAGACACAGATCGTACATGGCTGACTGCTGCATGCGGTCCCTGGAGGAGGAGAGGAGATGTGGAGGAGGGAGCGGGAACGTGACAACAGAAACATTCTTAGACTCGCAAAAAAAAGTTGCACTTCTTCCAGACCTCCTGTTTTCTCAAAATGAACTCTCTCATTGGCTTCCCCGCTCCATTCCTATTACATTAGTTCAGCCTACCGAAACAATATTTCCACACAGTACAGAGGAGGATCCTGGTAGTAAGAGCAGAATACCAAATCCCACCACAATGCAGAGCGCTGCGTATAGTATCACAGCACAGATACCGCCACCTTTCTAACACTGTGGCAGACGTAAGACCCCAAATCCAACCCCCGTCACCACAGAAACCCTTTTAGGAAGGATGTGTAGTTTTCAACATGTTTACGTTGAGAGAAATGACACATACATGAACATATGTTAACTACACAGAGATGCACACGTTTACTAAACAGGATTATGTCAATCGATGTGTCGAAAAATACGTCATTAAGTGCACACCGCGATCCGGCGCGTGCCCAACACTTTCTCGTGCCCCCTTACCGTTTTTTTTTTGTACTACGTTTTATCGGCAAAGTTATCTCGGTTACGTCACAGGGTTCACAAAAACAGGAAAGAAACATTAGAGGGGATATATGGTAAGAGCCAATCAGAAATGTGCTGTGCAGATGCCACAGATTCAGGGGAATCTCTGGCTTTAGATGCCACTTCTCTCCGCCATAAATCACCATCTCATCGAGACTACAGTAATTAAATGCAAGTGGCGTGGCTCGACTTGAAAGAGGTCGGAATTTCAGCCACAAAAGAGTGTAACAGCATCGTTACATAGGCAAAAGGGCCGGAGAATTCACTCTGATAACAACCAGACTAAACATTTTGTAGAGGCGTCCAGAAGCCGCCGATTCTAAACGGGTGCATAATGTTCCCATTAAAGCATAAGATAGCATAACGCTTCACCATATTTACTGTACAGCTGTGTCTGTCGTTCCGACTAAATAACTGATAAACAGCGACAACGTCTGAGCAGACCTGTTTCCCTGCTTGGTAGCACTCTCTGTGTGTGCAGCTGCACAAAGTGCGGCATAACATCATTTAGTACAACTTTGGGCTGGAGTTTCTAAAGTCTCCACACGTTTTTCTCTCTCCCTCGCTCCTTCTCTCGCATTCTCTTCCTGAAATCAATTTTGCTGAATCACTGCCCAAAATGAGCTGCTGGTTTTGGGAGGAAAGAAAAAAAAAGAAAAAAAAAGAAACTGGCAGCAGCCCCCCCCCCACCACTTCTCCCTCTCTCCGTCTCATCTCTCTATATTTTTCTTGCACTGGTTTTCTTTCTCTCTCTCTCTCGATCTTGGACTCTTTCCCTTTCTCCGTTTCTGTGGTAAAAGGTTCAGGAAGGAGCACACGACTGAGGGAAGGAAAGTCCAGCTTCACCTTTGGCTGTGGGAAGCCAACTGAATTTATTTGGTCAGGTGAAAAAAAAAAAAAAAATGTGTCCGATCAAATCACTTAAAGTCAAACCGAAATCACAATCAATCACGTCCGAATTTTCAGATTTCGTGTCAGAATGGCCCTGAAATTTATTGTTAGTGTTGTTTAATGGGGAAAGAAAAGGTCCTAGGGGATACATCGGTATGCTCTTTTAGCTTCGAGCCTTTGAGTGAGTGGGCCAGTGTATGTTTCTTATTGATAGCTGAGCTGAAAGGGGGAACAGTGACACAATGTAAATCATCTCACACCAGTAACTGCAGTTACAAGCCAAAGACAGACAGTGTTATTGACAAATAAAGACAGGAACACATAGCATCTGGACCAATGACTTTGACATTTTTTCCAGGTGAATTTTAGGCCGTTTTAAGGTGCCACATCTGACTTGGTTATTCCCCATCTAGCCTGTAAACTGGCTTTGCAGGGGCACTTTTCACAGGTGTTTGCTTTCCTTGTCATCGTCCGCCAGTGATGGGGCAGTCGCACACCGCTGTCTGTCACTGTAACTGTCTTTAAGTTTAAAATATGGATTCAAATGAAAAGATTTGATTGGCTATATGAAACATTGGCTCTCTCCTTGGACAGAAAAAACTATCAGTGCTTCTGACTGGTATAGGCACAGACAGGGGGAGCTGTCTCCAGACCAAAAAGTAGAAAGTTTTATATAGATAAAAAGGGTTTCTTTGGAAGGTAGTATTGCCTATACTGTATATGCTGCACTTCATTTCTACCTTTATATCTTAGAAAATTTCTGCCTGTCTAACAAGTAAATTAACTGAAGCGTGAGTGAGCATCCAGAAGTTTTAGGGAAATAACTTGTTTTATCTGTTGCAAGAATTTACCACATGTAACAGACTAAATAGCACAAATTATGCTCTGCCGTAAATGTAAAATGCACATTTGTCCTTGCATTATTTACTCTCAATCAGTGACAGATTTCATTCTTAATAGCTGAGTGAGTGGACAGTCTGCTCAATAAATGCCTTAATGCCCTTGGTCAATAAGCACTAAGTAGCTATGGAAACAAGTGTACACTGTCCACTACTCTAAAGACTGAGTGCGCTCAGCAAAGTTATGGACCAATTTTGTCCCCATTTTTGGCTAAATTATCAACAGAGAGACTGGCATTCACTGACAGCAAGCACCACACAGCACACACCTTAGCCCAGAAGGACACATCAGGGATGGCAGTCACATCCAGGCTAGCCTGACAGAGCAGCCAGCATGTGACCAGCATCCAGGTCACCACTATCTCCAGCCATTCTACGTCTCCTCTGCTCTGTCAAGCTGAAAGCCGAGGCCCATCCATCAACGGGACAGGCCTGGCGTACAAAAACCGCATCATAGACAGCAATGGCGGAAAGCTGTACAGTAAAAAAAAAATAAAAATAAAAATAAAAAATCCCCTCTAAATATACATATTCATTTATTCTATAAAGGCCTGTGCAATTCCGATATTTTTCCTCTGTGTCAGAACTTATTCCAAACCGAACTTGACAAGCATCACAAAATTAGATTTTCTCCAAAAACTGTTAGTCATCTTACAGAGAGAAACATGTAATTCTCAATAAACTGTTATCTATTTGGTACTAAACAGATTAGAGGATGAGAGAACCTCTGGTGTGGCAAACTAATGCTTTACCAGCTGTACAAAGTCCACAGTGCTACAATGCACATGGACACAGGGGCTGGAACTGTGCTGCGCAATGGCGTTGGTTGTTTTTTTTTTTTTGTTTATTTATTTATCTAGGTATTTATTTATTTATTTGGGACAAACTGACCCACTAACATTGACTTGCAAAAGCTATTAGTAGGAGCTTTTAAATCTGCCCCTACAGGAACCTTTGATTAATTCTATAACATTCAATTCATCACCAGCCATGCACTGCAGCACCAATGAGAACATGCCCTCATACACTTCCCCTCCACTTGCTCTCCTGTTCAAACATATTAACACAGATTAAGTGGGACACTGACAGCCCCTGCAAGGGCTTTGATCGTCTGCGCCTGGTGCAAATAAAGAAGCAACAAAAACTATAAAGGTATTCCTGTTGGAAGTGCCAGAAATCGGCTGCAAGATTATGACCTTGTGTTAAGTACATATGAAGTGTCATTATCACAAAAACTCAGCTTGGCCCCTTTCAGTAGTTTTCTGGCATGTTAATGGAATGCTTAGGAGAGTACAGTGGGAAAACACACTCCTCACTCCAAAGTTCACTAGCGAAATTGATGTTTTATGCATAAATTTGCATCTCATGTGCAGCTGAAAATAGCAGAGTCTACTAAACATTACTAGTCAAAGTCTAACAATTCCACAAATTACTGTAACTACTGATCTTCTACTCTGAAAAGCAAATTGTTTGTTCTCACATCTGTAATTTTTTTTTTTTTTTTTTGAGATCCCACAGGTCATTGGAAAAAAAAAATCCTCAAATCTATTTCATAATTGCCTAAAACATGCGCCCACTGAAATTTTGGTACTTTGAATAATAACAACTGATAAAAATGGCAGTGGGGTGATTTCCTCTCTTTGCTACAGTTGAAGGTAATATTGTATAAACAACGTATATCAAAAAATATTTATCATGTGGCCCACTGCTAAATGTCAGGACCAGTGTGCTTTACTTCATCAGAACTATGTGTGCAGTATTTTGCAGATATGAAAGTGTGTGCCTACTCATTAAAGATGAGATCAGGGGCAAAGTAGAGCATCTGTCCATTGGTGTGTTTGTAGGAGCGCCAGCTGAGGCAAAAGGAGGACAGACACATCCATGAGTACTGGATCAGGGTGATTTGGTCCTCAATGGGCAGACCCCGGAAACCTAACACACACAAAAACACACACAAACACATGGCAGGCACAAATGAAGCTTATGAGAAGAAAGCACCACATCTAAATGTGGCCAAAAATACTCAGGTGTTGATTTGATGCATTTGGACATAAACACCAACTTAGGTGGCGTTTATTTAGTCGGGCATGTGCATGTGTGTCTACCTGTGTCTGCACATAATGTACTGTGTGTCTTTTCCTACAGTGTACTTTTTTGTGCCAATATTTGTTTAGACATGATAACCACTGAGAAATATTCACCCATTCTTCTTTTATGTAAATCCCACAAGGCCCCCAGTTATTTGCGTGTTGTCTATGGAGCACCAGAAATAGAATGGAATAGGAAACTTGCCAAACTCTCAATCAAACTCTGGCAAGAAACTCCACGTGCAAAAAACAGGCTAACTGAGGACACACAAGTGACTTATCATGGCGTAGGGAGGTATTTCAGTGTATATGCATGTCAAACTGTTGCTCTAAACTCAAAAGAGTCTTCTGCAAAGCATGAGATTCTTTCTTTCTTTTTTTCCAGGTCCCTTTGAAGGAAACTAGACACCTGAAGACACCCTAATAACATAGCTTTCATGGACTTACATAAGTCGAGTGACAGACTTTCCTTGAACATGTTGTTGATATTGACAATACTGGTCAATGTTGCCCAGTGTGATGCCCCTGCCACATCCAGACGGAAGCTGAATGCAGGCAGTGGCATAGCTGAAAGTCGAAGGCACTCGTTTTGACCCTTCTGTCTGGCTCCCTTTCTATTTATATGCCCAGATATGGCAAGCAGACACCGTTGAGGTATCAAATATTTGCAATACAGCAAATTAAACAGCCTCAAAGAGCTACCTGTGAGGCATCTTTTAAAAATGTCTCCCACTAGCTGGCATTTTGAGTTCCCTTAAAATGCCAGTATCAGATATATACCCTCTTCCCATCATTTTTTTTTTCCTGTGCTGTGGCTTATAGGTAAAAATTAATGAGATAGACATTGGATCTTCTGTTTAACATAACATCTCACAACAGTGATGTAAATGAGTTCTATTTGGAAATCTTAATCTCGATTCTATTTAATGGTAAAATCGGATTCCTTGCTAATCTTGTTGAAGCTTTGCAGAATAATTTCCTGACCTAATATTTAAAATAAAATCTTGTGCTGGTTGCACTCACAAAACCAGCATCTTTCAAAATGGAGTGATCAAAAGTGAAGACTGCATTCTATATTTATTAAAACCAGTCATTAATAACAGTATAGTTGCCTCTTAACCTATTAGACTGATCATTTTTCCCTTTACTATTTTCTTTGACTCATTCATAAGTAAAACTGACTAAACTGAAATAGTTTCTTATTTATTTAAAATGTATAAATAGAACATCAGGCTCTACGGCTTAAAGCTCCATGGACAAAGACATTCTATTACACAGAAAATATACAATTTAAAGGATTCACAAGCTACTTTGACTAATTGTAGCCCTTTTATTGAGTATTAAAGGCAATGGGAGAAAAAAAAAATTCAATTAGGGGTACTTATTTTCTTAACATCTATCTGTGAGGGTGCTGGTTCAACTCATTTCCAAGTCTGTCTTAAACAAACTCATAAGAGCATTTAGGCCTCAGCCCATTGCTCTAGCGGTCACTAACCTGGAAGTACTTTGGCCCACTTCACCATGCGTACCATCTGCTTTCCGGCCAGGCGGTTGAGACTGGACAGCAGGTGGTCAGTGGTGTCGGGGTGCGTGTTGTCATAGCCGGAGTACACCTCTTCGGGCTCGATCAGCTCCAACACGCTGCAGATGGAGGGCGGCAGAAAAGGCGTGACCACCCCGGGCCCATGGGGCACCAGGGCGGTGGCGGCGCTGGCGTTCAGCTCCTTCTCGGAGGAAAGGTAACCGCCTCCAACGCCACCTGCGGCAGTTTGGCTGTCCTTAGAGGCCTGCAGGTCCTCGCTGACTCCCTTCAGCTTTCCTAACTTTTTGGACTTCCGTGCTGTGGGGAATACAACAGCCTTCATGAACACGTTGCTGACGGTGACATTTCTTAAATTCATAATATGAGATTATAACTGCAATGTGACAGATACTCTAGGGGAGTAATATTAAAAAGGAAAAAGTTATGGAATAAACATTAATAATCCGTGTACAAAAAAAAAATATGCCTTATGTATATATAAACAATTTCTACTGTTAATAAGTTTTTTGTGACCAATGTAATTTCTCATTTTTCCCAATGTTAAATCAAATTTCCACAGGAAATCTGTCATCTCTGTATCTGAAGGAAGGAATAGCCTTCGTAAAGCTGTAACTGTAAATGTTAGGTTGTGGATCAGAAACTGTGCCGTGTCCATCATGTCCAGTACAACACAGGCACAGACAACAGCAAAGTAATCATGTTCAGTTTCCCGTGTATGAGGATGCAGATCTTTGAGGGATGATAAATAAGAAAGGAACAAAGAAGCACCTACATTTGGTTACCAAATTATTAGGTAAACCTCAGTAAAACTAATACAGCCTAGTACAAAAGTCCTGCAATAAATCCTCCATTCACGAAGGTTATTATGTTTGGCTCTACTGAAATTGTTTCGGAGTAGTGTTGATTAAACTGCATGGAAATTTCGGAGGGTGCAGTTTGCGCCGCTGCTGAGCAGTGTTTCACTATACAGAGGCTTTTCCGTTATCTGGCCTAACCCAATTGATTTCAATTAAACAAACACCTGTCCATATAGTGCAATACAAGCCGACAGCACAACAAGCTAAAACTACACTCGAAAAAAATGGCCGATGAATCGACACCCGTCTGGAACAGCTCCGGTAAAAACGGAACATTATGAGGACTGTGGTTCAGACCCGGGTTTACCTGAGGAAATGCAAAAGCGAGCCCACACGTTAAGGGCTCAGCCAATCGGCTTCTCTCGCCAATCTACCCGGGGGTGTGTCACTGCCGTCGAGAGGGGGGCGGAGACACGGCGGCTTTAAAACGTGGCGCCCCCTCAGCGACAAATCGGCCTTTTAAAGCTCAACGCTCCGTCCAGTGTTACGCTCTGCCAGCGTCGGGGCCATAGGGCCTCATTAGAAAAAAAACAAAGCGAAACGAAACAAATCGAAACAAAACAAAACAAAACAAATGCTGCACTGCTGCTAACGACCCAGCCTTTTATTAACAAGCTCGCCCGCTCATGCGGCTTTGGAGAGCTTCTTGAAAATATTTGCGTTTGCCGATGTTAGCCGCTAGCTGCTCCTGCTGCTGGCGGCATTCCTCGAGTCCGTCCGTCGGAAGTTTGTTTTTGTTTTTTTTCCCCTCCGCTTGTTTAACCACAAACTCTATTTCGAGGCTGAAGCTGGAGTTTTTCCTGCGCTGCTGTTTAACGGCGGCATCTCTTTCTGAGGGTTTCTTTTTGTTTTTTTCCTCCCATCACTGAAAGGCCGGGGGAATCGCCGCGCCGCTTCACCGTTGCCGTCACCGCTGACGCTGCTGCTGCTTGCTAAAGTGCTAAAACAAAGTCAGAACGATGCGCGGTTAACGTTACTGTTGCTGGCCGGGTTGTTGGTTGTGTTACAGCTTCGTTTTCCACTTCTGCAAAGGCTGTTGATTCAGTTATTAGCTGGCGTCTGTTGCCTGCAACGTTTCTTCCCCTCTCGGGCTGCTATCATTTGCACTGGTTTTGGCTAACTAGCTGTGAATCATGTGGCTAGCTAGGGGCCGAATGAACCCATTTTCCTCTGGTATTTGTCTGAAATGATACAAAACCATTGATTTGACCAGTGATAATATTGATGTTTTTGCTTCTGAGCATTGCACCGAAGTGGTATGACTCATTTTTCCCGGTGGTGTGCTGGATGATACTGGTGTGTATTGGCAGCAGAAATATAAACACGGCTTGTTATTCAAACAAATATTACTTCAAGACCAACTTGGAACTTGGTAGTCACAGTCACACTTATTCCCCATTCTCCGTATTCGGCTAGCATTGCAAGGATATTTCTAATGTATGCAGCTGGTTGTCCTCATTTCATTTTAGATATTAACCTCTGAGCTTCCATGCAACAGTTGAATCTGCTGCTCTTCAAGGCCACAAAACATTTCAATAGACTGCAATGTGTTTTGGTGGTTTTAATACGCTTAGCATTGTTAAGTATTATCTGCTGATACGCTGTTGTGTCTATATATGATTGACGCACGGCAGATTGCCAGGTCTAGTTTTATCCATTTAGTCTCAGTGGACGGCAATTTCACCTCCATTGGTTGTAGGTATATTGTTGGGGGGGGCATAGTGCATGTTGGCAGGGGCCCCATTCACTGTGGAAAGGCTCAGCTAGCTTGTGTCAGGTTCTGTATCTAATGGGGTTTTCCAAGTTTCTTAGCATCACTCCCCAGCCTCTCCCGTGCTTGGTGCACGCTGGTAGGGTCTGATTATAAGTGTGTGGACCTTGCTCTTTTCATCGAACCTGTTTTCTAATAGCTCTGCACCAATATGTCATGTGCGCATCACATACGGGCTCCTTGCATCGGGGCTAGTGACTGTATGTGGGAAACACCGACTCAGTACATAGTGTGTTTTCACGTGACGAATTACTTTAACGTTAAAGAATAACACAGGGCGGCCTATTTAAGCCGACTTTGTTATGCACATTCTTATGCTCTGCTGTGTTGCTGCTGCAAATCTTCTCTAACCTCTCTGCTGTATTGACCCAGACTTCCCTTGCACACTGCTGCTGCTCGTACGGCATTTTAGAAAGACCCACCTTCACCACAGTGTGCACCATGTAGGCTCTAGAGAGAGTCTAGACCTGGCACTTCCCAGCCTCACTTGCGCATGAACATCGTGTGCTCTCGCACAGGGTGATTATATCCATGCGGGAAAAATGTGCCTTAACAATACCCTGTCCACTCAAAAATACATCCATGCAGTATTCTAACAATTATAATGATATTGTCTTGCCTAAAATACATGCAAGTCGAACTGGCCTAAAAGGTAAGCATCCACTCGTTCACAGCGCAGAAAATCTATCTTAAAGTTCTTTACTGGAGTCGATTTTTCCCGATGAGAACCCATTTATTTATTTTACCTTGCGCTATCAGGGTTTTGGATTGGTTCCAGGATAAAGTTTTCACCCACGTGTTAGATATAACCTTTAAAGGCACAGGTGCTGAAGCAAATGCAATGAAAGGAATGTCCTTACCACTTATTCCGGGCAGTTCATTTTGAGTGCACATACTCATACTGTATTTTAAATGATTTTTGACAATAATCAAACAATCTGACTGCTGTTTTAGGAATCCCTCCAAATAAAATACATTGTATACCGCACTGATAATAGCGGCCCTCTCATGTTTATGTCTTTGTCATAACACGTCATTAGTAGAATTTTCTTTTAGAATTTTCACAAAATATTTCATTGGAATTTTCTCTTTGGATGAAAAAAGTGTTTAAATTATTTCCCTGATACCGCAGTCATATTCGAGCAGCCATTTACTAAGCATGGCTAAGTTCATGAAGTACTCCAGCCGCTACAAACTATTGCTGTTCTGGGCCTGTAAAGCCCATTTAGAACTTTTATGTGATATTCGGTTGTAAATAAAGCTCATTTGATTTGACAGCAAACAGTTCTAGTGCATTTCCAAGTGACAGTTTTCATAAACCAGTACAGTACTTTAGATAAGATCACAGAACCTTTCCAAAGTGCTGAGATCCGTGAGTCTTTACAGTATTCAATATACCTGAATAGATAAAATCACTAAAACGTTTAATGACAGAAAAGTCTTTTATCGTCAAGTGTGACACAGGATGAAAAGAAAATTAGGTAATGATCAGTAAGAAAAACAACTTCAGTCATTTCCAATAATTGGTAATTTTTTGTAATCAAGTCAAGGAACCTTGCTTGGAAACTACATTAAAACAACAATTGGACAAGTCTTAAATATCAGTAGTACTATATTTTTCTGATTGAGTGGCTGTGTTGAGGCATTCGTTAAATACTATTCCCACTGCAATAGGATACAGGCAATTCCGATTAATAAAGATTTAAATTTTGATTATTTAATAGGCCCCCTAAATCTCAGAAACAGCAGTTGTTACAAATGGGTTTTTTTTAATTCTCCATTTTGCCACCTTCTATTTGCACACTTAAGTCAACAGCTTTACTCCACTGCATCTCTACTCTTCTACAAGTAGAATTTTTCTATTCATTTACATTTATGTTTAAATTTACTTTCCGCAGAGAGCAAAAATTGACTAACATTTATAAATTCAATCCCTCTAATGCACTGAAAACCTATCAAGTCAGCTCTAAGTCCTGCATATGCCACTGCGGCCCTGAATAGGGATAAGCCAGTGGCAAATATATGTTGGTTTTTTTCTTAAATCACATTTTACTTCTGAATCTGCCACATCTCTCTTAACTACGGTGTCATCTTTGCTCATAATACAATAATGTCACATGTCTGCAGGCTTTGTCAGCTGGCATCAGAAAGTATACTGTAGATCTACATCTACTGTAGATGCATTATGCATATTATCCTCACACACATCCTATGACTAAGCATCCTTGGGCCTCCTATGACTACAGCCAGACCTACTTTTCCCATATCTATCTTTTCTTATAAGCGGAGCGTGGCTGACTCAAATGTCACGTCTGAGGCACGTGACGGGGCGATTCCGTAATGAGGGTGTGACTCCTCACCTCCGAGGTTCATCCCGGCCTGCAGACACTTCCGTACGCGACACGCCGGACAGTTTTTCCTTCGGATCTTGTCGATGATGCAGTCATTCCTCCCGGCACACAGGTAGTTGTGCTGACCTACAGAAAAGACAAGACACAGCGTCCGTTCAATGATGAGCCGTGCGTGCAGCTTGATGTAGAACAGCAGTGATATTTACACGGTGATGTGCAACAGAAGAGATAAGAAAAAAAAAGAAGAGGGGAGAAGGTGATTGACGCCGCTTACTTCTGCAATGAGAATAATAGCTTTGTATATATCATAGAAAGTCTGCGTTTGATAACATGAAAGGCAATCGATGTTCGATGTTACTGTTGAATCTCTGTTGCAATGTAGGTCAACTCAGAAATCCATGAAATGTCTGGCGATATCAGAGATCTACATTTCATGCTTATCACTGTGAAAATGATTGAAATTGTGATTATTCTGCTCTCACATTCTACAACACATGACTAATGGTGTATTATACAGTATATGGCATGAGGGTATTAGAATTCGCTGGAACCAGGACACTGGCTGCAGCTAGACTTTTCCTGACAGTGATGCTAACATGGCGAGAATCCCTCCTGCCTCCTGCCTAGCCCTTAGCTAAACCCAATGATCTCCCATTTCAGAGCGCTTCCTTCCGCTCCACTAGCTCTTCACTGTACAGCTCCTCTCCTCCTCCACTCTTCTCCCTCCCTACGCCTGCATCTCCATCCCTCCGCTTTCCCTTTTTTTTTTTCCACACGTCCGCCGGCCTCAGAGCGCCATACGCCCACACACAGACAGCCTCGCGCTCGTGCTCGCGTTCGTGCTCGTGCACACATACAAGTCATTCACTCTGCCGCTCTCGCACATACGCACAAATGCGCGCAAGGATGCACGCGCACACACAGCCAAAGCTGCTCCACTTGACATTTAAAAAAAAAAAACAAAACCAAACTGCAAGTGTTGTATCCACTTTCATAAACAAATACACAAGGGATACACACATATGGAAATCAAGACACAACTCAAACGGAGTGGTATAGTGTGGTATCGTGACCTCAGTGACCCTGGTTTATGGATCAGCCTTATTAGAGTTGATGTCAAAATTGTATGTACAAGTCAGACTGTGTATGCGGTTGCATGCATTCACATGTTTGCACGTCGTTGCATAGCAATCTGTGATTTCCCGACATGCTTGCCCTGCACCAGTCAATACTTCAGGAGTATCCAAGATTTCTGGCATCGACCTTGTAGCGTTGTTGCAGGAAAGTGTTTGCATTGTGTTTCCTTAAACGTGTGCATACTGTGCAGTGCCTTTGTTGCATCTACAGTACGGTATTTGTCTTTGTGTAGGACTGAGCAGAAGTTGTTTTCTGAGCTAGCAGGAGTAGTGCGCAGTGTGTCTGTCTGGCTGCTGCCAAAAGCCAAGGAACCAAGCTGCAGGAGGAGAGGCAGCAGCTGTAGCCCCACCACTATTTCTGGCTAAATCACATGACCGTTACATAAGCCCATTTTTCTTGCTCTAAAAAACAGTAAACTGCGACACAGGAAACACAACGCAGCCATCCCCTTCCCTACCCCCTTGTGCATACACACATGCACGCATGCACACACACACACACACACACACACACACACACACACACACACACACACACACACACACACACACACACACACACACACACACACACACACACACACTCACTCTCTCTTGGACAGGCCGGGGCAAATGGCAATTCTAAAAAGTCTGGAGCTTTCCTGTCAACCGTTTTGCTCATTCCCATGAATCTTGTTAATAATTGTTAGAGTGAAATACACTTTATGAGACAGTTGAAGTCAGTGGTGTGTATGCGCGCGACTGTGTGTGTGTATCTGAAGGGGAGAGAAGTTGTTTATTTATGCACTGTGTGTGCATGCACTCACACAGCATGTTTACCTCTGAATATGTGCATTTGCTTATCAACCCGGCACGTGGCAGGCTTACTGATAAATGTTACTTTTTCAGTGTTACCTTGGAAAATGTCTTTTAAATGGAACAACGGCGACAAAAAAACATCTCCTTTCATCTCTAAAGAAAGTGGTTAATTCGTTAACTCATTTGACAAATATTTCCCATGTTCTTATCCATAAATCTATCACTCCAGTTTTTACTGTGAGATATATTCATATAATACTCCTTGAAAGAGATAAATGTATCTCAGATTGAATAAAATTGTATGTATTGTACTTTATGAACATCATTCCACAAATCCATTGCTGGTAAAATGCACACTTGCCATTCTCCATTACATGGTGACCCTCAGAGCTCTTTAATGGAGTCCACTCACGTCTGCATTTAGCTAATGATCTCACAATCTGGCAACATCCCACTGACTAGTGTATGTTGTCTGTCAGCTCTAGCATACATCAGTTATGAGGAAATTCTTCTGAGAGGGAAATACTCTTTCCTGTGGGGACCCCACTTTTAACTAGAGCAGCCTGCCCTGCAGTCCTCCTGCCATCGGTGCAGACACAGTACATCTGCTTTCCAAACAAAACACGGATAGATTTTAGGTCTTTTCTGAAATACAGCCTTTAACCTGACATATTTAAATAGCCACTAGACAGTGCTCAGACCCATGATTGTGAAAATAGCCTCTCAAATACAGTAGCTGACCCACATCAATAATACTACAGTGACTGTCTGAATCGCATTTGGCAGAGGAAGAAAATTTCTTTGTTGCGAGCCGGTGCTGCAGACACAAGATGGAATATGACTAAAGGATGTGCTGAAATCTGTGTCAGCCTCATGGATTAATGCCATTTAATTATGCACTCGCAAAGCATTTGGTCAATTCTGTGATCGTCATTCATCGGTATTTATGCAACCTAAATTACATAGCCAAAATACCAAAACAACCAAAAGACAGGCCTCTCAGAGATGTAATTGTTGTTACCACTGGGCCAGCAATATGCAGATCACTGCCTTGCAATAGCTCTGCTACTCCAGTTCTTTGGACAACACACAAACAGCTGTGTTGGATTGGAGCTCTACACAATTACGTTTCCCTGTCTGGATCATTATAAAGAGACGCTGTAGAAGTTAAAATAGGATGTAAGTAGAAGCTGTTATTTTGTTTACTAATGTCTCCACATCTGTAATATTGTGCTATGTATCTGCAGTTTTCCTGTGCATTTTCTTCTTAAAAAGATATTCCCCATCTGCTTAGTTTGTACTAGACAGAATGCATGTAGTCATTATTTAGGCCCCAACGTGGTATTTGCAAGTCTAGTTTGCAAAAGCAGCCAGTCATGGCAATGTTCACGATGGGGGGAGTCAGAATCTATCTTGCAGTGCTCTCATCTACAATTTATTCTAACTACATTCCCAGCGGTAGCACAACACCGTTGCTTCCAACACTCTTTTTGCAAAGGCATTCAAATATGAATTTATACATTTTAAAAAACATATTTGATCTTAGAGGTCAGACACACATTAGACTGTTGCAACAAAAAAATGTCCACCCCTCCTTACCTCCTTTCTCATCAAAGCTGTTTTGAAAACATCATTTTAGAGCTATTGAAGCATTACTTGAGTGCCTATCTAAAAAGGTAATCTCCCTTTTTGAAGTATAACAGTGTGGAGGAATTTCACTTATTTCTGCTGGCACAGACTGGACTACGTAACTTTGGTTTCTTATCTGCCGTCACTTTATACAAGATTTTTTTGTGTACAGAGCAAGTGCATTTGATATGCACATTTACATCATACTCGTATTAAAATGTAATGCCGCAACACTCTCCTAGTACCTAGTAACAAGCCAATCATCGGTGAAGACACCGATTAAAGCCCATCAGATTGGCGCTGCTTATTTGGTTGAACACAAAAGGTGTAACCCACTGTCTGCACTGGATCCTTTTTGCATTGATGTCAAAGAACAAAGGTATCACCAGGGAGAAGGAAGAGATAGAGGTCAGATTATATCCACCGGAGAGCTGTCAGGCCTGCAGGTCGGCCTGGGCCAGGGGAACTGAGGCCATGGAGGAAGTCGTGTGCGCATACGAGTTATATCATCATTTACACGTGCACCAAACATACAGTGCACCTGTTACTGTAATAGGAGGCATAACAGCCGGGCAAAATACGGTCTACGTATCGTTGCACCATATATTGCAGCGCTTAAATGTTTAATGTTTCGATTAACGGATTAGTCGTTCGACAAAGAAAATTATCAACAGCAACGCAAATAGTTCGGTATTTAAATAATCAATCAAGCAGAAATACCAAATATTTGCTGGCTCTGACTTCTCACATGTGAGGATCGGCTGCATTTTTCTTAGCTTCAGGGTACGGAGTTTTTTAAAAACACTCTACACATTAAACAATAAACTGAAAAAAACAATTGGCAGATTTTATTATATATAAAAAATACTTGCAGTCCTTATATATATATATCATATGCCCTTGTGTCTATTTTTAAACCAGCGAGGATATAAAATGCACATACTGTGACAGTAAATGTATCTGGGTTGCGTTAAAGACCCTTTCTCAAAATGCATTCTTCAGCCGAGATGCCTGTTAGGGATGTGGGTCACACACATGCTGGCAGTAAGCTTTTGCAGATTTAATTTCTATAAAATGCTGTACACCTGAATTCCTTAACCACTTACAAGGAAGTGTGCGCCCATGCATGTATGCACTGCAAACTCATGCCCGTGATTGTGCTTGCGATTGACTCAAAGAGCGTCTGATGCGAGACACGTGTTGAGGATCCGGGCTCGGGAAAACGCCGCTAAATGGCTCCTCTCCAGTTGTTGTTACATGAGCCTCACACACACACACACACACACACACACACCACCTGAAGCATTCATTCCGGCACCGGAGGGAGGCCTCTGCTCCTCCGAGCTGATCGGAGAAAGACGTGACTGGATGCCACAGTTGCCAGTCAAAGCGGTGTTAGATGTGTCCTCAGATGACCTCTACCACAGAGGCGGTGCCGAAGAACAGGTTTTTTAGATTGACGTGAGCATCATGGAAACCACAACCCAGTCACATTGCAGATCACAGTGGGGCCATAACAAGGTTGATTAATGTCTTTGTAAACTTCTCAGTTCAATAAGGGACCAGGAAAAACAGCTAGTGAGCTAAAAGCAGTGCCTAGTATTATTACGGAGAGCAGACATGCCAAGCCACTGATGACATGTGAATAATAAGCTGGCGTTCAACTCTTCAAATGCGCTCCACATGGAGTCGTTTATTGAGTGCAGCTGTCTTGTATCAACAAACCAGTCTTTAGCAGAGTGGATTCAGGAGAGAAGCACATGTGAATGCGTTCAGTTATTTCCACATTTCATTAGCGATGATAACACATATTTATTAACTGTTGTTTGTCCTGCACTGCAGAAACATGCTTTCTGACAAATATTTATACTAATGAATTCATTCATTTCAATCGAGCCGATAAGTTGGCTGGGTATTTGCACTTGACAGTTAAGTGAACAGTAGCAATACAAGTTTTGTAAGCAACTCTCATGAAGCTTACGAGACGTCTAAGCTTCATAAGAGTTATTGCCCCTCTCCATGTTTGTTTATCATACACGAACATTTACACGAATCTAAAGCGTGAGAGTAAATAAAATGAGTATAATAAGAGCTGCTATGCTGTTTATGTCATGTGTAGCAAGAGAGCAGGTGAATGATTGTTTCTGTTGTTTCTGTTATGATTTTTTTTTAAAAAGTGTGTGTGCACCGGTACAGTTTTGTGAATGTTTAAAGAATGAATTGAAGGCGTTTTGAAAAGCTCTCAGCGAGTGTATAGTCAGCACTTAAGTTGACATTTCTATATATTTCCCGGAAGCGTGGTTATAAACTTTATAGTGTACAGTTGGCTCTGCCTTCTGGTAGGTAGAGTCAAGACGGCACTGGACAGCTACACGGCTACACATTTTATTGTTCTTCATGCTCTGAGCTTCAGCACATTCAATTCGAAATAAAATAATGGCTACTACATTAAAGTCTCAGCTGTAATTTGATCGGGCTCACATCAGTATAGAAGGAACCGTGTGGGAGATGTAGCCTTTCAATCGCGCAGTGCCCGGAGTTAAGGAGGTCAAAAGTAATTGGACGGATACGCATGAGGTGAAACAACAATCCTCGCATTTGTCCCGCTGAATGAGGAAACGCCGTCCAATTAGTTTTGATGCCTTTGGCTGAATCTGAGCACACGGAATGGTCCCATATACCCCTGCATTCATCCTGTTGCTTCCATCAGCGATTAAATCATCATTAATTGCCAGCACGCCAGTTCAACTGGCAGCCACACATGCCTGGGCCATGACAGAACCACCGCCATGTTTGACAGATTAGCTGGTGGCGTTCAGTCATGAGCTGTTGCTTTTTTTTTTTCTCCACAATTTCCTCTTTCCATCATTTTTGACAGGGGTCGATTTTTCTTTTTTTTTCGTTCATCGCTCCATAGAACTTAGCTCCTGAACTCCAACAGTTTCTCTCTGTGTGTTTCGAGGTTTGACAGGGGTTTTCATCTTGTGGTGGATCCTCTGCGGTCATGGTCGTAATCTCTTCTCTTGACTGTTGACAGGGAAACATGTACATCTACAGCGTGAAGCGCATTCTTGACTTGCTGAGCAGTTGTAAAATGTTTTTTCTTCACCATGCAGTTGATTTTCTGCTCATCCACAAGACTTGTGCTCCTTGGTTTACCGGCTCGTTTGCCATTTTCCAGTTTTCCTGTACTCACCTGCTTTTTTAGGATGTGCCAAACTGATGATTTTGGCAAACCCACCACTTTTGCTATCTCTCTGATGGATTTCTGCCTTTATTTCATTTCTGTTTCTTTTCTTTTAGTCTGATTATCATCGTCTTCACTTGCATGGTCACCTCTTCTCTCCTCACGCTAACAGACAACCCCACCTAAATCTAAATGGCAACTCTCAACTCTCAGTCAACTCTGAGCCACGTGTAAGCTTTTTCTGCGCATGTGTCGAAACAGTACACAGCTGCCCAAGAAACATTTAGTAGCCAAGTGTCCAATTGCTTTTGAACCCCTAAACTTTGGGCACCGTGTCAAGAGGGCTATATCTCCCACACAGTTCTTTCTATATTGATGTAAACCTACTCAAATTAAAGCTGAGACTTGGCACTTCAATGTATTAGCCATTATTTTATTTCAAACTGGATGTGCTGAGGCTCAGAGCATGAAGAAGAAAAAAAATGCGTACTTCCCGTCTTGACTGTATGACAGAAATTAAGTGGAATGAATTTTCATCCTCCTGAGGGGGACTGTAAGTGAACAGAATTGGAAAGTAAAAGGCTCGTGTGGCCAGTGGATATTCCAAGACGGTCTACATGTGAACCTAAATCGCAGACTTCAAAGAATAACTGTGCCAAGCTTCGGTAATGTAAAACAAAGCTGCCCAACAATAACTCGTCTGACTTGGATAAAGGGGAAACAAGACCCTCCACAGTCACAGGATTTCATCTGATTTGCTGATGGTTCCAGAATGCTAACTAGCTCTGTAGTAAAGGGCTGCGAGCCAGTTAGTCGTCTAATGAGCTACAGCCGACTGAAAAGTTGCGTCCCCTGAGGCAGGCGGTGCCAAAAGAAATTAAGCATGGGCTGGATTATTCCCCTTTTTACAGATGCCCACTCTCTGCAGTCCTCTTTTATATCTCACACACCCGAGTCCAAGTTTTTAACTTTGAGAGAAAGGAGGAGGAGAAGGAGGAGGAAACACTGGTCAAGGGGAGGAGTAGTACGTCTCCTCACGTCCTAACTTACACCTCTCTGGCGCTCGCTGCTGACACATCACTTTCCGCCCCTCTCCCCGTCTCTTACCCCCTCGCTCGGCTCCTCCTCTCTTTATCTCCCTGTCTGCGTCTGACTTTTTCTCTGTCCTTCCCAGCCCCCCTCCCTCCCTGTATCTGTTTCACCGTCCTCTATCTCTCTTCACTTTGCAAAATCCTTCTCTCACTATTTTCATCCTTTTGCCTCCCTCCGCCTTGCCTCTCCCTTTCCACCTCAGCAGCAGCTTTGGGGGGGGGGGTCACATAAGGTGATGGCTCGCTTTGCACGTCAGGAGGGCGCAGACATCAACACGCAACTTCGGTGACAACACAACATTGCATAGGCCGCCCTTATTGTGCTTTCATGCTTTGCACGGTCTCAGTTGTTCGGCGGCGCAGAATCAAGTGGGAACTCCACTCGACCCATCTCGTGAAGAGATATGAAAGTAAAGAGTCCTGCGTTAGACTTGAGTGGCGTAACACAAACAGTGAGTCAGTGTCAGTGATCGTATGAGAGACAAATGGTGTTTAAGTGGTTTAATCTGGAGGCCTGAGTTTTTCAGAGCCTCACCTGACTGGCACTCACACCAAGTCAGATCTTAAGCATCTGCCGCCACCTCTGTGCCAGCCATGCCCGAAGCAAGAACGTACGCACGTCTGACTTGGTGACGTCAGACATTTAATCCGGTTTTGCATTCTCCACGACGACAGTGAGTAAATATCATCAAATTAAGGCCTGATTTGATCGGGAGTGAGTGCCATTCCTCCAATGGTCAGGAAGACGCCTAGAGGACCTAACGGTTGGCTGGCAGGCTTGTTTGCTCTTTTTGTTTTTTTTTCTCTCTCTCTCCTGCTTCGGGTCTGTGAGAGTGTGTTTTGCATTCAAACACTCATCTAAATGAGTTAAGCCAACGCCTCAGGCAAAAGACACAAAATGAAAAGCGCATTATGGTGTTGCTAATTTTCCCCAAGCTAAATATAACATAAACGGCTGCTGTAGGAGAATTACCTACTGAATGTTTTTTTTTTAACCTGATGTGCCACTTAACTTGGTCATAGTCTATAAATGTAATGACTGCTTTTGGTAAATGTAATGATCTTTTGGAAATAATAAATATGCAGAAGGTATACTGAGATTAAACAGTAGTTTATTCCATGAAACAGTGCATTAAAAAAAAAAATTATACCGTTTTAGATTATTTTACATTCACTGAACCAGTTGTGGGTATTAATTTTGGCCAAATGCAATATGTTAAAAAAAAAAAAAAAAAAACAGCATGATGGAACTGAATAAAAAAATAAAACTAGCACAGTGGCTTTCTTCTGCCAAGCACCAGTTTTACGATCAGAGCTTGAAAAGCTCCTCCATGTCACCTTATTAAAAAAAAATAAAATAAAAAAATGTTCCACATGAGAGCATCGAAAGGAAACAAACGGCGATTAAAAAACATTATATACTCGGGATCAGTCATTTCTGGATGACACAAGTACTGATGAATATGTTGACGACTTATCGTTGATGTTTGAAAATCAGCTACTGATATTTATTTTACTTTCAACACTCAGATTGCAAGATTATGATATTACAGGAGACGTCGGCGATGCAGCTAGCTTCAGCCATTTTGTAATTACTAGCATCTTCATAATTTTTAGCACCGCAAAAAAACCTCATCCCATTCTTTTGTACAACCTGAAGCATTTCTCCATTGTTTCCCGTATTTTCAGTGCATTTGCTTGTGGGTTGTGGGTTGTTGGTTTGGTCACGTGTTCCTTGATTTGCGAGTGTCTTACTTATTTACAGTGTTCGTGTTGCCGAAGGCCAAGTTCAGACTGCAGACAAATCAGATTTGTTTCTCAAATCAGATCTCAGGTGATCAGATCGGATTTGTGCGTGCGGACATCACCAACCTATCTGCATGGGTTGCTGTAGGAACTAAGTTGAGGTCAGTGAATACGTAGCTACCATCGCTCTTGATTTGATGTTGTTTGTCGCATTGTGGGTGACTCAAAACACACTTTTTCAAATTTCAATTTCAGCAGCTTGTAGAGATCCAATTGGAATCGCATTTCCAACCACGTCCAAACGTGGTTTGGATGTGTTTTGGAGCCGATTGGCAAAATTGCATTTCTTTCGTTTGTTGCCATCCAGACTCACTGAAATCGATTTGGGTGTGTCAGAAAAAACAGATGTGGGCTAGCAGCCTGATCAGCGCCGAAGTGGTGGAGCTGTCATTTTCATTGCTCATGTTTTCAGAACTTACGCTCTCTCAGCCGCCGTAGAAAAGCCATAAACAAGGACATCTTGTTTGAACATTGGTTAATGCCGTACCTTCCACAGCTCTTTTGAAGAAGACCTTGCAGCTTCCACATGTCACGACACCGTAGTGGCATCCCGACGCCTCGTCTCCACAAACCAGGCACACTTTGACTGTCGAGGACGGTTGTCTCAGTGGCGAGCTGAAAGGACAAACACCAGACCAGGCATAAATCAAGACAGAATTTTTTAAAAGTCAACAACAAAGCTATAGGTAAAATGTCCCCCTCCTTACTGTTACAGCCTCATTCACATTGTGAAACGTTCCTGGGTTTTTACGACCAATGGTACAGTAGCAGCGCAGCGCGGCTAGCCATAAAGGTGTCTGCCAACCAAGAGGGGAGGGCTTTACATTCAGCTGATTTATGGCCTCGTCAGGCTTGCAGAGATGACAACTACAGAATTATAGAGGAGATTATTTAAATTCAATAAGCAGAGAGACATAGAGCAGGATGTCAAATTTAAGTGGGATCCAAAACACTTGTCTCCTTCTCTGGCATAAAAAAAAGCGAGGCGCTGGAAAAAAAAATTGTTCGGTTTTACTCCGGTAAAATAAAAGACCATGAGAGAGCACAAAGCTTACTGTAATAGTGTAAACTGTGTAACCATTTGCGGGTCAAAGGTCAAAGGTGAGAATCAGTATGGATGTGTGCTGTACTGTAATTACGAAACCATGTTGCCATTATTTACTCTGAGCCACAACCAGCAAGCAACAGAACTGACGACAGTCTGCCGCAGTTCTGCCTGATTCAAGTCATTGTTTACTTTGGGATCATTTGCTGCTTTCTCCGCTGAGTGACTTCTGCAATTACATGACCATTAGAGCTGAGGATGTACAGTATGTTCTTACTGATGCAACGCTAAATGAGAGAAATAGTTAAGCGTCACGGTTAACCTATTCCGGCAAATGCGATCATGTGGGTCATGGTAATGGGTGTTAAAGGTCAAAAGTAATGGATGATGTCTGTCTATACTTAATCTATTATGAATCCAAGTACTTATGAGACATACTTAAAGGATTTTACTACCAAGTGTAAAGAAGCAAAAAGGACTTGCAGCGCACACAGAGTGGGGAAAGATAATATGACCTAAAATCCATATCACAGTAAATTATCAGCTTAACGTCGATGGTTATAAATGTAACAATAATTATGCAACATTCTCAGCAGGAGATTTATAACATCAATAATTAAATGTGATTTACTGTCGAAACCGGGCGGCTGTGCATTGTCAGTGCTAGAGCACTGCCGATATATAAACAGGCCAAGTCTATCAGAAAATATCAGCTTATCTGAGATACATGTATCAGTTTTTACATCGGCCGATAAATAACACGAAACTGGCAGTAACATTAAGCAAAAGATACATTTGGCGTCCTTATAGAAACACAGTGACGTTTCCATAGTCGGGCTTGAGCGCTAACAAGTTCTTAAAATGTCGCACCCAGTATATACCTTGGTTGCAATATTTTGAAAACCAAATGTATGGGTTCCTTATAAAAAAAGTGTTTTTTTGCTTTGCATTAAGGTGAAGAGAGAAAAAAAAATGATTCAAGATTCAGATTATTGAACTCTCGGATGTCAAATAATTACTACTGGCTTCAAAAATCCAGCTGCAGCTGGGCCCCAGTCAGTATACTAAATGCTAAGCCATGTATTAAGCTTTTTAGGATTTTTATCAAGTGCACATCCACTGACATTAAGACTAAATCTTTTTTCCTCAACCAAACTCACGTTAATGGAGATGGAAGGCAAATGATGGGGTGAGAGGAAAATGTTAAAAAACGGAACAGGCCACTAAACGCAGTTTAGTATGAAACCTGACATCGTTTCATCATTTTGTAGAACAAGTATGCTCTGTGGATGAGGGCACATGACATGCAGCTTAATGGTGTGTATAAAACTGTAAAGGGCTCATTATATTAGGCTATGCTAGTTATTTATGCTGCTTGTTAATGGAATGAGGCTGAATCAGTTGGCTCCCGCATATAATAAAAATAATACATTGACATTTGGAGTGTATTTAAAGCTGTATGGATTTCCTATACGTATAGAAAATTCAGGCTAGACGGTGCGGTCTTTGACTAAACATTTTTCCCTTCACACCCATAAACACAAAACACATGCACAAAGAACACAACGTGTAGATGGGTACAAAGAGAGAACACCTTGTATCAAAACATTAAAAGTGGCCTCAGCCTCCCCTTCTTTTCTGTGCTAATTACCTCTCCCCCATCTCAATCAATAACATGCAAGGTGATTGTCTGGTTAACATTCTCCTTACATCCTTCATCAAACCAGCTGCCAAGCTCTCTCTGTGCCTCTCCCTCTGCCTCCCCCTCTTCTCTCTCTCTCTCTCTCATGCACACACACATTTCCTCCAGGGGACTTGCTGGAAAGGGGTACAGCACCAGCACACTCAGATACAATCAGGACCACTGATCTAATTCCCTCTTGTCCATCTACACACACATTCAATTTGTTAGAACGCTTAGAGGAGTCTCTGGTGAGGTGTTTGTCTGACTAGATCTTTCTGGCACCGGGCCCCGTGGTTTCAGTTTGATGCGAGCGCAAGCGAGCTCGTACGCATGCATGTGCGGACCCTCGCCGATGTCAAGGCGTTTTTTTCGGCGCATTAATCTATCGAGTATTCCCGTATACGTTGGTCTTTTCGCACCGTCACGTAGCGGCATCGGGGGGTGGGGAGGGGGTTAACCCGCGCCAAGAAAAGCAGCCGCAGAAAGTTGAAGGCCAAGAACCACACGAGAAGCGCATGAGAGGTCCCTCTAAAGTGCGCCTCTCATTTCAAGTCAGTGGTCAACCCTTTAATAGTGCTGCACATTAAAAGCTTGTCGCTGTGTACCAGCGTGCCCGCCCACTGGTCCACCAACAAGGTGACTTCCCCTCCCTTGGAGAAGTATATAGGTCATTCACTCTCTCTGCTTATGAAACCAGAGCAGACAGGCCAAGCTGCAGTGACTGTGCACCAATGGCTGCCAGTTGCCCGGGACTAAATGAAAGCGAACAGACATTCCCAAATCAGGCCGCTTCAGCAGAAATATTAGCTCATTGTTTGTCAGCATCCGGGCATGTGCAAAAAATTAACGATGGAAATATGCTCTTGAAAGAAAACGGAGATGACATGCAACACAGCCGGAATCAAAATCGGGACGCCGTTGGTAAGCAGTGTGCGTTTTTGACCACTAGGCCACGGGGACACGCCGAATGAATTTCCCTTTTTGTTGCTTGCCATTTCCACGGCGTGGAATATTCGGAAGTTGCAATTTTTTACGTCTGTTTCAATGAAGGCTTAAATGATAACATACCAGTGGAAGTAAGATCGTTTTAAGGCCGGCAGGTAAAACTGTTAGTACCTGCCTGCGGAACCTAGACTCGCCATTCATCATATACTGAAATCACAGAGCCAGAGAACAGAGATAATACTGACTAAGTACAGATGTTTTTTTTTTTTTGGGGGGGGGGTAAGCTGGACTGTACAGTAAATGAAAGCAAAAATATTTCCCTACTCGATCCTTGAAGTCCCTTTTCATTTTTGCAAAACATAATCTATTATCTCTACCGATATCCCTTAAAATACTGTCACTGAGTGCTGCCAAAAAAGTTCTGCACCAGTGTGTGGGCTACTTCTGTGAACTGGGCCTGTGACTTTTTCCTTTTTTCTTTTTTCTTTTTTTCTTTTCTTGACCCGTCTTCTCTATTTCTGGGTACAGTCACAGATTTAACTCAATGGGAATGACTGCACAGATCAAAGGTTTCATTCTTCGCTCCAGTTGTTGCTTTTTTTCCCCCTTCCTACAGAAACCCCAGGGCAGTGGTTTCATTGTTTTCAGTGTCCTTTCATCTTTAAAGATAACACACAAAGCTAACAACTGATTTAGTTGCTGTTTATTTCTCGTGAGGACACAGATGAGCGCGAGTACACAATGCCTGTTTCTTCCCACCAAAATGTACGAACAAACATTTGTATCTCCTCCTAATTCTCGCTGCCCTCTTCGCTGCCTCTCACATCGACATGCTGCTTAGGGTAGATATTAATGAAATGACAAAAGGAAAAGAAATGTGAGAGCGTGAAGCCAGACAAAGCCCACTGTGCCTACTAGAATGTGTGAGGACAAACCGCAGGACAGATGTTTGGGCTCAAATTGGCCGCATGCTTTTCTACAAGTAATTTGGATGTCACACTGGGAGAATTCTCCAAATGGTTCAAATATCTCCACCCTCTCTCAGCTGTGGAAGGAATGCGAAATCAGCGAGCGATAAGACCAGAAAGGATGGTTATTTAAGCCAAAGATTTATCTGAATCCGGAAACACTGCACTTTATAATCACAGCAGTCAAGTGAAGCTGCTCTCTCTCTCTCTCTCTCTCTCGCTCCCTCTCTTAATCCATTAACTGTAAACGGGTCAATATGGGTCACAAGAAAAGGTCAGAAGTCATCTGAGCGTGGTATAACTAGAAAAATTAGTCGCCATAGAAATGAAGCATGGAGTTGACGAAAACCGACAAATTAGACATACAAAGGAAGTCAAGGGGGCAGTGGTTATTCTGAGGTTATCAAGATAACATCATTATGGGTGAATAATGGTCCGTGAGATGGCTGTATGATAGAGGACAGCAGGGCCCACGTGGTAAGACTGAACCCTGTGACCCGCACAAGTACATTAGTACGACAGTCAGTAAGCAAGCAGCTGAACCACAGAGAGGGGTTTTTTGTGTGTGTGAGTGTGTGTGTGTGTGAGTGTGTGTGTGTGTGTGTGTGTGTGTGTGTGTGTGTGTGTGTGTGTGTGTGTGTGTGTGTGTGTGTGGAAAAACAATGCCCTCGTCATGCATATAACACTGTCTGCCACACACAGATTTGTGTACTATACTGTACTGTATTTACACTGCCGCGGAGCCACCCACTGTTAAGACACATTTGTGTACGTGTGTGTGTGTTTGCGTGTGTGTGTGTGTCCGTGTTTGAGTAGACACACTGGTTTGTTCATTCTAGAGGCTGTTATCACAGGGATAGTACAGACAAGTACCACAGCCTCCCTGAACCTGCCCTTCATGAAAGAGAAGCATCCTTGACTCTGGGGGAAGAAAAAAAAAGAAAGAAAAAAAAAAAAATTCACAGCTTCCACGGTACAGTACCTTTCTACAGTCTGGCCTACAATATTTATGTAATACACTCCTTGGCATGCTGAAAAAACCTTTAACTAGACCAGTTCAAAGAATATTTATGTAACCCACAACTTGGCATGTTGGAAAGGTATAGGTAGATTGGTTTAAAGAAGCTGAGTGAGATCAGGAGAGAGAGAAAGAGAGAGAGAGAGAGAGCAAAAGAGGACAAAATGGCTTACATAACCATGAGCAGACAGTATAAACATTAGGTTGACACCCACTCACCGCCTTTCAAAGGGAGAGAGGTCTTATGGGTAGTGTTAGAGAGCCACCAGGGATTTATTTTTCCCGGTGAAGGTGACCTTGGCGTTGGGCAGAGTACCTGAGCATACAGAAATATGAGATTTCCTCTTTGGCAGGTTTGTGTTACACTTGTGTTAAGGTTACAGTATAATCTACTCTGACTGACCGTCTCATATGGTTAAGAAAAAAAATGTGAATGCATTAAATGTTGTGCATTACTCTCTTATACATTCCAGAAAGGAGAAACGGTCCTAAAAGAAAATTTCTTTTTCAAAGTTTATCATTTTTGCCTATATTTTCTGGTAAGGTAAAACTGACAAAGACTCAAAGCAACAGGGCAAATGCACCGTTTTCACAATCCAAAAAAAAAAAAGTATTTCACCACAGAAATGGCAAATTTGCTGTCTGATGGGGTCTGGTATCCCGGCTGTGATTGCATTCCTTGTTTTAAATTCCAAGCTGTTGTGTTGTCTCCCCTCCAAGGCTTATGCCAACAAACTTCAAGTGACCTTCCCCGTGACAGCAAATCATGATTATCTTCCTATAAATCCGCTGTTTTGAGTGTAAACAAAGAAATGAGACAAGTCAAGAAGCGCACGCACGCACACAAACACACACACACACACACACACACACACACACACACACACACATACACTTGGCCCTCTTTAGGGAGTAATAGAGGCTAGGTCTATGGGCAGATACAGACTACAGTATCACTCAGATCTACACAGTATCCACTTTGTACTCGACATGTCTGAAGCTGTACCTGTCTTTAAATTCCATAAACCACTATAAACATCAACTTCTCAGCCACTCTTTGCTGAACCTTCACCTCTTCTTCTGTATGCAGCAGCAGCTGAAGGGCCCGGGGGCTTTATAGAGACAGTGGATACTTTTAGGGCAGCAGGAGCGTAACTCAGCTGCTTTATAACCAGCCGGAGCTGTTTGACCATTTTAACTCCACCTAAATCACTCACTGTCTCACACAGTGAATTAATTTAATCACCTGAGATATTTGGGCTAAGTGATAAAGCATGCAGGCATGAGTCTCAGGGAGATGTGGCAGGGTGTTATTATCTGGTGGGGAGGATTATCGTGGCTGGAAACCCCTGTGATTCATGCCTGTCAAGGGCAGCGAGGGACCAATCACATCCATACAGTGTAAAATTAGGCCACCGGCTGCCCAAAGCTTCGTTCATGGTTTCTCTGCAGCACAACATACTTAAAACTCTGTGTGAATGCTGATTTGCTGTTAACGAATGCTTGTATCGTGTTTTCCATACTTTGCAAACTGCCCACAAAAACCCAAACACTTTATAGCAGCCATATTAAAATTCTGCCTTTTCTATAACGCCAAAAAAACAAAAAGGAACAGATCCTATACAGTTTACGAGGTCAACACACCCACTCGTTCGTTTCTGACCATATGCAGTCCTCTGTGTTTATTTCAATACAAAGTATGAACCAGGCCGAAGATCTGCAACACCGCAAGGAACTCTATGGAAATAACGTATCCGTACAAGGCGGTGAAGAAGGTTTATGGGTGTAACTCCCACACATTTGCTTGGTTGCCTCAAAAAACTTCCTCCATATAGAG
This sequence comes from Istiophorus platypterus, assembly GCA_016859345.1. Classification (NCBI taxonomy): domain Eukaryota; kingdom Metazoa; phylum Chordata; class Actinopteri; order Istiophoriformes; family Istiophoridae; genus Istiophorus; species Istiophorus platypterus. The sequence goes on along the minus strand of CM029114.1, from coordinate 8,961,322 downwards.
AGAGACATTTTCCAGAGCTGGAAGTTGTCACTTGCCACAAGAGAGGGATAAAGCATCCAAAACCTGCAAAATGGAGTGAAAGAGTCATGTGAAAAACAGTACATGTAACATCAGCGTTTTCCACACAAAGACTCTGCTTGGGCGGGCCGCCCAGGTGTATTAATGGCTGCCAAAGTATATTTGGCAACCCATTTTAGCATTTTTGAACTGTTACTTTTATATCTTTCCAAGAGAATGACATTGCCCGCAATCAGTTAACTAAGGGGCGACCTCCCCTCACTCGACCCCTGCTGTACCTTTTCATTCCGCTCAGGTATTGCGTTAGAAGACTCGGATACGCTGGATGTTTTACAAGGACGGACCAGGGTCGTGTTCAATCTGAAAAGTGCCGACCATTTCGCCGTGGCTTCAGTGTTGGATAACTCGTTCCCTCAAAACGGTGTGAAACCCTTGTGTGCAACCAGCTTCGAGGTGCGTCATCTGTCATTTGGTGGGTGTGTAAGAGGTGTTATCCAATCAGCAGCGACGTGTAGATGAACCCTGCCCTATTTAAAGGCAGTGGGGATGCACAACAGAGTCCTCAATGCATAAGTGTTGTTGTGGGCAACAATGAACATGAACACATTACAATAGAAAACTGCAGCCTTTACTATGCTTTATTCATCCCCATAAAACAATCTATATTTCTGCTATATTTCTATGCGGTTCTGTAGCAGCCGCATCAGAATCTCCTTGTCAAGTTTTGCAGCACTGTTTTGATCAACTGTACAAAAGTGGCTTTACGAACTTAAGTTCTCACGTGCACCTCACACTGATCTGTTACTGATTCCCAAAGTTTCTGATTTTAGCACCAAGCTTCCAAGATTTTTCTGCTAAAAACAGAAGCAGTCAAAACAACAGCTGGGAGCACAATTCAGCTGACATGTTGAGAAATACATTGCTGAGCATCAGGTTGATTTCCAGGCATGGGAATGAGAGAAACAATGCAAACAAGAGGCCGGTGTTAAACAAAATGTTCAAAACATGAAGGAACATGAAATACCACTTCAGTGACTTAAATCACATTTCCCTCCTGAACATAAACCTACATGATGACAACAATAATAAGCACAGTAGTTAGCTTAAATCTAACTAAATACACAAGAACGAGCCTGTTTTTACCACCTTTGTGAAACATGGCTCAAAACTTACTCTAATCTAACTTACTGCCACGAACATAAACACAAATGGATCACTTCAAAGCTACGCCGCTAAAACTGTCTTTGTAATAGACCCAAATCCTTTGATTTCAGTGGCATGGATGAACTCTAGACCTGGCCTCCCCTTGCGTTCACGTTTCAACTCTATTTACTGCTTACTCTGCTTTCTCCCACTAACTCCATGCAATACCTGGCTCCTTAGAAATGTGTCTGGTTGCCTGTGCCACAAGTGACCTCTAAACTCAGCTTAGAGGCCCTAGGACAAATGAGAAAAACAAATCCCTGAAGAGAGAGATTATCTTTAAGGGATCAGCCCTGACCTGAGCAACCTCCACACCACACACTCCTTACCTCCGTTCTCCTCTTTCTAGCAACAGTTAGCACACGGACAACTCCTGTTTACACTTTCCATCTTAAGCAGAGGAAGGGTCTGGTCTGTAGGCTTCCATTATACAGCAAGATGGAGGTCGACATTTAAATGCTAAAACCTTAAAAACTAATTGAACTAAGCTCGTGAGTCAAGAGAAATTAAACACGCCAAAAAATATCTTATTCAAAAGGCGACCTTTCTCCTCTGATTCAGAAAGGCCTCATTCTGAATGTAGGTTAATGTACACTGGCACTGACACATGTTGCCAGCAACCCTACGCATTAGCTGTCACATGCAATTATCCTCAACACCCACCAGTCATTTATAATTCTGCTGGGAGGAAGAGCAGGCAGGGAGTCCAGTGTGAGCAAAGGGGACACACTTCACGCACAAAACATAGTACATTAACATACATACTGAGGGCTGAAGTTAGCTATGGGGCTGCCAAAGGGGCCTGTCTGGGGTGTTTATTGTATGTATAGTTAAAAGTCAAGTGGCTTACTAAAGTCACGGGGTATGAAACCACAACCTCAAAAAGTGGGCTGTGCAGAGGAGCCAAAGCCAAGTCTCAGGTTGGCCAAGATCCAGGTGGTTAGCACCAGGACAGCACATTCTGCATGTTAGCTCCAGAACTGCTGAGAACTGCTCTCAAGTCAGCCTCTCTATAGTTTCTGACAGGTTCAACAGCAGAGGAGCAGTCGAATACACGGCTAGAGGTCCTGTCCTGCATGCACTCACCCACTTCGCTCCAAGTGCTTCTGGCAGCATCTATAAGGAGCAAATCAAGTGATGAGAAAAAGTGTGCAGATGAGCTGTCAGCTTTACAACTACAGAATTATGAATATTTAGAAGAATAGTTAGAATATCTAAAGCTCTAGTTCTGTATTCTAGCTTAATATTTTACAATTTGAGGGATTGGTTCAAATAATAACCACAAAACAAATTGCCATAATGATGATCCAATGCTGCTCAGGTTAATGCCCATCAATCCGGAGCACATACATCGACTGGTTCAACAGGATTATGACTAGACTGTCCAGCAGCATCAGGTCTTCTTATTGTAAAGCTCTACGTTATTTTCCTGAAAGGTCAACTTTAAGATTCTGACCTCACAAGTACAAATGGTCCCACACACAAAATGCAAAAGAGAAAGAAGGTTAGAGGGCAAAGACGTGCACAAGTACACAGGCGCAGACACACACACACACACACACACACACACATACATACACACACACACACACACACACACACACACACTGTCAGGCCAAACTAAATGTGTCTGTGCAATGACCTTTTTCAAATTCAGTGTTTTCACCTCCAAAGGATTACAGGCCCAGATGGCCACTGGATGAACAATGCAACACCTGCTGAGGGACATAGCACAATTAGGTTCTCGTAAAAAAAAAAAAATTACTGCAAAAAGGAAAAAACTCAGTCTGAACCAGAGTGAACTATCAAAGGAAAAAATACGTGTGTGCTCAATAATCCAACTCTGACCACAACCAAAGTTTAAATCAACCTTTTATTCTATACCACATCTTAAGTCAAGGTCTATCCCTTCAGGACCCAATGGATATCAAATGTTTTCTATGTCTCATTGGAAGAAAAACAATATTTTGTCTTTCTGCTTATAAGACAAGGTTGTAGGGAGGATAAAATAATGCAATTGAATAGTTTTTAGGGCAGAATCCTAAACCTTCAAGCTGCAATCTGTAATTTTCTGTACATTCAACCTGCACTTCACTTGCAGCAATGATAAAGAAATGTCTAGTCTCATGTTTGTGAACGTGCTTTACTTTGTTGCTGTTATGCATTGAAAAATGTTCGCAAACAGTCAGGTAAAGTGAAAACCAATACAATATATAATTTACTGAAGTGATGAAGTTAGCCCGCACGGTCAATGTCATCTGAAGAGGCGCAATCCAACATACGTTATTGACATTTCTAAAATCTCAGACAAAAGCATGTTGCCCTTTAAATTTGACCAAATTGGCTTTAACAAAAAGGAAATAGAACTACTGACTGATTTCAGTCAGTATTGCTTTCTTCAAAAGGGATAACGGGGGCTGTATTTTTCTGCGTATCAAGCGCTACAGGAAGGTGGAGATGGCATGTCTGTAACTCCTGCATGCCTACCTCCTGCACCTCTATCATGAGGTATGCACCAGGCCTTGACCATCCCTATGCAATGCCCAGACTTGCCTTGACACCGAATTGTTGCACAAAGAGACCTGTTGGCTGCGTGCAGAGGGAATGAAGAGGAAGAGGGGAGTCAGGGTGAGACAAGCACATAGACATCAAGCGAAGGTAGGCTTGCTCCTCATGACTCAGTCCATCATGGATTTTCGAGGCGTGTTCGGGATCATTATCCTGTTGGAGAATCCATCCTCTCTCCTCCTTCAGCTTTTTTTTACAGACAGTGTTGTGTTTGCACCTAGAATTTTCCTATATTTAACTGAATCCTCCCTCTACCAGTGAAATGTACTCCGTGCCACTGGCTGAAACACAGGCCCAAAGCATGATCGATCCACCCCTGTGCTTAAAAGTTGGAGAGGTGTTATTTTCATGAAACTCTTCACCCTTTTTTCTAAAGACATACCTTTGCTCACTGTGGCCAAAAAGTTCTGTTTTAACTATTTAAGTCCCCCAAGACTTGCTTGAAAAATGCACCAGGCCTGTTTGGATGTTCCCTTAAAAATTCTGATGCTGAATTTTTCGATGAGGATGCAGGAAAGGCTTTCTTCCGACGACTCTTCCATGAAGGTCATATTTGTGTAGGTGTCGCTGGACAGCAGAAAAGTGCACCACCAGTCCAGAATCAGTTTAATCTTCCTGAAGGCTTTTTGCAATCAAACGGAGGTTCTGATTTGCCTTTCTAGCAATCGATCTTGGAGGGTTTTCATGGTCTTTCAGACCTCAACTTTACCTCCGCCATGCCTATTAACTACTGTTTCCTAATTACATTCCGAACTAAACAGCTACCTGAAAACACTTTGTTATCTTCTTATAGCTTCTCTTGCTTTGTGGGCATCAATTATTTTAATTTTCAGAGAGCTAGGCAGCTGCTTAAAGGAGCACATGGCTTCTGATTGTTTGGGCAAGGTTTGAGGAGTCAGAGTATTTATAAAGCTTTGAAATTTGCATCCTTTAGCCTTTCGTAATGATGATACCGCACAAGCCATAGCCATAACAAGCTAATTAGGGTCTGAGACCTTGGTAAAAGTTAGCTGAGAGCTCAAATCTCTTGTGGTGCCCAAACTTTTGTAGGGTGCTCCCCTATCACGTTTTTCACTCTGAACTTGTTCTAAACAAATTAATACAATAATCTCACTTAATATGTTGAAAAGAATGTTTCAGATTTAACTTCCTGTCCTTGCATATGGACCTATGCAGATCAGTTTCTCTTCTGCTCACATAACTATTCACATAAAAGAAATTTTGACCAAGGGTGCCCAAACTTTTAATGCAACTGTACATGTAACACACACTGTAGCCGAAAAGACAATTTCCCGTTCTAAACATGCGGTCAAAAATAACATGAATCATCGTAACCTTGGCTCAGGTGAGAACTGCCTCACAGGTATGGCTGACTATTGATGTATATTTAATAGGGTGGAAGATTTGCAGTGGTGCATGTGGCTGCCCTTTCAGAGCGGGCGCCCATGTCACCTTTTAGGCTGGCCACTTCCAGGGATGTCAGCACTGCTGAGACAGACTCGGGGAGAACGGAGAATAAGGGGATAAAGGACAGAGAGAGACAGGACTAGGGAGCAAGCTGAAGGAAATATCTAAATTGTATTCTTGCATCCACAGATACTGACTTATTCGCTGGTGGATTCTGTCAGGGTTTAAAGTAAATCCTGATCTTGCCCACCAACAATTTAACCTTTTTGTGAGTGAGTGGTTTAAGAGAGACACATACTATCTAATATGACATTTCTGCATGTAGGGCTGGATGATATGGTTGAAATCAAGCCATGATTTTTCTATGAATATTTTTCTAATGGTGACCAAGATCAGTTGGCAGATGATGGAGAATCATACAAAATAACCAAGTTAATGGTCAACTGAAGTAAACTGAATGTCACTGTTATGCATGAAATCATACAAAACTCTTTCTTTAACTTGAATGACAGAACAACACAAAATTATCATATCAATGCTATATATATATATATATATATATATATATATATATATATATATATGAATGTTTTAATCAATAGAACACTAATCAACTGTGATAACTCATTAATTGTTTTATGTCATTTATGACAAACAATTGGGCTAGAACTTTTGTCATTTTTTGTAATTTTTCTCCATCTCCTATTATAATCTAAAGACCTTTGGTTTGTGCTTAACTTAGCTGCGACAAAATACAGAACTAGAGAGCATCCTTGTGGCTAGGTGGTTCAGACACGCATGATGTAATTCAAACATTTTAGGCTCAGTTCTGGCAAATATACGTACAAAGGTCGCACACAAAAAATTAACAAGAAGACCAATGTCAAACGGCATACACAAGACTTCTGGGGGAAAAAAAAGGAAATTCATAGGAAATGATCCAGATCTGCCCCAAAGTTTAACGGGTTCTTCCGTGGCCCACACCCAATCCCCACACCAAGTTTGGTACAGATGGAAAAATCAGAAAAAAACAACAAACAAACACTGGTGATTATGTAACCTCCTTGTTAGGTTGCACCGAGCTGCATTCAGGGACCTCTTCTGTATGTCACAACCCTTTCTCTCTTCCCATGTTTCCTGTCTACCTCTTAGCTGAAAACTATTTAATAAAGGCAAAAGATGATAATAAAAAAAAAATTAAATTAAATCTGAAATTAAATCAATAAAAGGAATAACAAATAAGATAAGGAACTGGAAGATGACACTGTGTGGTCTGTTATGATGGGCAGTTGGTATTTTTATATATCGTTTATCATTAAACTAACTGTATAATCGATAACTCTAGCTCAAAATCAAATTATTTCCTTAAATAACTGATTAATCAATTAGTGTATAAAATGTCAGGAAAATATTGAGGTTATTGTCAACAGAGACAAAAGCAGCAAATGGTCACAGCTCAAACCAGAGAATTTCTGTCATTTTTGCTTGAAAAATGAGTTAAACAATTAACCGGTTATTAAATAGTCAGGTTTCTGTCAGTAAATGAATCATTTTATCAACTAATTGTTTCATCTCTACTTCCAGCCATAGATCATACCATTACCATATAATTCCCCTGAAAAATTATAAATAATATTGAATTATTGCCCAGCCTTGCTTCCATATATCCACATATATGCAACCTGCTTTATTACATTTATGGTAAAGAGGAAGAACCGTGGTATCTATCAAAAAATTAATGTTGTACACTGTTTACACACAGTCTCCTGACTGAACTGTCCTTGGCCTCTTTCTTCAGGCTAACAGTCACTTGCGTACAGATATATTCATCAATATAAATTTACAGGCGCATACATGCACAAACACAAACACAAACACAAACAAAAACACAAACACAAACACAAACACACATGTACCATTTCTCACCACATTGCAGTTCACTTCATGCTGCACATTTAATAAATCATAACATCGGGCTTTGCCACCAAGACGCCCTGTTCAAATAAAACATTCGCCCAACCAAATACTCCTGGGGCTCAGAATATCTCCCACATATTCCATCTGAGGGAAATACTGTCGATTCAAAGGTTTCTCCACTTCCTCCCCCTCTCTCTCTCTGCTGCTGCTCTTCCCCTCACTGCCTTGTGTACATATGGCATCTCAATATTGGATGTGTATGAAAGTCGGGCGTTTAGGGGGAATACTTGACATCCTCAGCGCATTGCAAAAGTGTTTTAGAATACGAGAGAGGTCTCACGTGGAGAAAGGATGGGAAATGTATCTAGTATTTATTTGAAAGGTGTGTGAGGCTATTGGTTTTCCTATTATGATGACTGAAATTAGAGATATAGAAATAACATCAGATATTTCAGCCTCTTTCTTAAGAGAGAATACTCACGATCCAACCCGGCCGGACATTTAAAAAATATTTTTTGTAAGCAGGAGTCGTCTCAAGGTGTCTCAAGTGACATACTATGCTTTTAAACAGGAGGCCATGGGGATTGATACAGCGAACAAAGGATTCCCTATTGAAACACGGGCAGACAAGCAGCTTGTGGCCTTTACGTTTTCCATCTATTCACTGTTCTGCTTCATGTCGCGAAACCTGTCGGCGCTAATGAGTAGCTTTAATGGGAGGAAATAGAGCGTAATCGGGTTGGGGTTTGTTTTTTTTTTTGTTTTGTTTTTTTGAGAGATACATTGGGTGGAATCGGAGAGAGACGTTTGTCAATCTCACATCATCAGGTAAATGCTCTCTGCACCAGGACCCGACCGGCAAACCACACCCAGATTTCTGACACCGCATACTGTGTAGCACATTGATGGCCTCTAAATGTGCCACTGACTCCTCTTTATGTACTCTGCCCCCTGGGTCTGTCTGTCCACAGAGGCTTTATAGGAGAAAGCCTGTCATAACAGCCATGTTAGAGTGTGAAGCATGCCCATTTCACTGGGATCCATGGCCAAAGCATACAAACTCTGGTTACTGTAAATTCAGAAGAAGTGCCAGGCTGCTCTGAATAGATCTGTCACCACCAAATCCCCTCGGGAAACAGAGGTCATAATTTCCATTTAACACCTACTGCTCCTACATATACATTTTCCGGTTTATAGCCTTTCTCATGTAAAGCACTGTATATCTAAAAGAAGCATTTTCTCGTGTTTTTACAGCTCGAACCTGACGGCCTGTTGCTGTGCTGTAGATACATCACCTTTGAGGATTAAGATGAAGGAATCTCTACTGTTCTAAATAAATCAGCAACCAACTTTCCCCTTTGGATGTACAGAAACAGGGATTTGTATGCTTTTTCTTTTTCTTTTTTTTTTTTGCTTTTTTTGTTTTTCTTGTCTGGATTTTATTTGCATCCTTGTGTCTCCTCTGGTTCTAACTTAGGATCCTCCTCAGCAAAAGCACATGATTTCCTTGGAAGAATTTCCACAAAATTATATCATACAAAACAATATTTTATCATTTCCATGGAACATTTGAAGTTTTTTTAGTACACGAAGCCGTTTAACCACTTTGTACTGCTTGAGCACTCTCTCAAGAGATTTTTTCTGCCAATTTGATTCAACCTTCCTCTCGTGCCACCTTTTATTTTTCTTGTGGGATAACTCTGGCATGCTGCTGAAAAGTCCTTACCCCAGCTGCTGCTCTTTCAGCGAGCCTTTGTAAACACTGCATCCTCAGCCATTTCGTTGGAGCCTCCCTACTCCTTCACGTCACCCCTCTTTTTCGAAACAAACACACACACACACACACTGCACACATTATCCCTGTAATCTTTGCCTCCTGCTGAGCAACTTCTTCTAATTTATGTGGATTAAAGCCATTTGTTGCAGAAGGCAAAGTGTGCCATCGTAGAGCCAAACATCAACATTAACCTCATGCTAGAGACTTGCAGCTTCTATTGTGTACCGGAGGCATTTAAAAAAAAATCCATACATGTTTAGTTGAACTGTCTCTTTAAACTCGTTGCACCCCAAAGCCTTTTGTGCCTGGGTTGAACGTACAAAGGACTATTTGAAAACTTGTTTTTGTTGTGATAGCATCAGTTGTTATTAACGAGGAGCAAATGCTGCGTAAATGAATCTGTCTGAGCTCCTCGCCCTCGGCCATCAATCACAAGTAATACACTCACTGCTGATTTAATAGGGTTAGAATGGCTGCGGTACAATGGTATAATGCTACATGTCGCTCATTCAAAAATATTTGTTCAATGGGCCCGTTCTGTATTCTTTTCTTGCCTGCATTCGAAACCTGACGCACGGGGGAAGGGGAGTGAGAAAGCAGTGAAAGAGTTTGGCCGTCCCTTGCAGCCACGGCTTATGAAGCTGTTCCAGCAGTCTCGCACCCTGGGGAGCCATTCTAGTCACACCAGATCGACCCGGAGAGACAACAGTGAACTAACAGTAAGCATAGGCTGTTATTTCGGGTCTGTCTGTGCAGCATTAGCATATATTCCCTTGGTCTTTGGCCAGGGTAACAAGAGATTCAATTTCCCCTTTTCTGGTCCACTGAAATCAATTGGCGCAGCTAGGAACAGCTGAGTGTGAATGATACAGTCTAATTCTCTTAGAGAGGGAGGTTAATGTGAAGTGCACAAGGTCAGTACATTCATAAAGGTAACTTTGGCTTTGCCTGCGACTTTCTCTCCTGTTTTTTTTCCCCCCCTCTGCCGTTCTCTTTCTTTCTCTCACATGAACACACACAGCCGCAGAGTCCCTTGGTGGTTTCTTTCTCCTCTGCTCGTTCACTCTCCTCTTCCCTCTCTTTCTCTCCCTCTCTCTCCCACATAGGCTATCTCACATGCTCTGCCTTGCTCTCTGAGGTTTTTTTTTTTTTGCTCTTTCCCACTTTTCTTCCTTCTCCCTTTCTCCTCCTTTTCCTCGCTCTTTTCTTTCTGCACGCTAAGGAAGTGTCTCTACACATCGCAGGGGCTCGGAGAGCTGCGCTGCAATAATTGGATTATTGAGCAATCGGCCAACAAACACAAGACACAAAGCTCGGGATCAATACAGAAAGCTTGCATCATTTGAGGTGGTCAAAAGCAATCGAAATGCTAGCAGTGAATGAAGCCGTCAAACTACTTGCTGTTTGGTATATTTGACTTTAAGAAGAAATTGTGTTGAGATGTCAATAACTGCTTATCAGACATCAAAGGAATCTTTCCTCCGCACAGACTCTCCCTGTCCTGCTCAGTCTGGTGAATTTGGATGAATGTATGTCGCGAGGCTTAAACTGAGCCCTGCAGTGAATGGCACAGTCTGTCTGTGTCCGGTCAGAGGAGTTTGGGTTTCTGTTGCGTATTAATGTCCAGATGGACAGTTGTGTAGTAACCTGCTGCACTTCCTGTTTACAGCCAGGTAGTGCAATGAACTGGCTAAATATAAGGCCGGCTTCAGTGAAAGGCGGCATAGAATGAGTGTGTGGAAACTGAAGGTTTTCATAATATTATGCAGCCAATGATACTGGTTAAAATAAATTTGCTGTAATTTTTAGTAGGGTTTCGTCAACTAAGTATTATTTTTAGCCTTATTAATCCTTGTTTTCTTGATCTAGGTCTATATTCAGAGAAAAGTCAAATGTCGGTCACACTTCCCAACAGCAACAGTTCTTTTTTCTTCTCTGTCATCATAAAGAGTAAAGGACCAGTCACACCATAATTGAAAATGGTGAAATTTTGCTTTTTTTTTTTTGCTGCAATTCGGCAGAGTCATTTCCATCTGTGTATTTACTTGTGGGGAAAAGTAAATCTGTCCAGAGTCTTTTAGGTGGAGTTCAACTTTGACTCATAGACAAACAGCGAACCGTCTTGACAGCGCTGACCTTTGAGGGAACATAGAGCCAGATAAGACAAATCTATTGTTGCTTCTTGGCTGTGCTCCAACATCCCCTTTTATTTAATCCTCCACTTTTGGAGTATAAACTAAATAGTTTGTGGACACTTATAAGACAGGACTTGTTGATAGAAATACATCTTTTGAATGAACTGTGTGCATTTATTGTTCTGTTAGTGCCCAAAGCGACTCTGTTATCTGGGGGAGCTTTTGTTCCCCTTAAATAACCTCTTACTGAATAAAATGAATTAAAATCCTAAGGAGAAAAAAAATGCCAAATGGAGTAAACTGCCATATACCCTGAAAATGGAAAGAATCTCAGAGAGCTCTTGTGACTGACTAGCGTTAACTTGTTACTGGCTGGCCAGTATTTTATTGGTTAGCTCAAGACATACAGTAGTTTACAAACTAACCCTGCGAGTTGTCCCTACATCAGCACATACTGTCAGGAAGACCCTTGGATGAATTTTGCTTTGCCACTTACTGGTGTGACAGGGCTTAAAAAAAGCAAATATTTAAATTTAAGAATCTGGAACCATATAGTTTTTTAGGGGGCAATTTTGCTTTCAAATGATGATGTTAAATCAATTATTAAATTTGATTGCTTTCTGTTCTGACTGATTTACCTATTAATTGCTTCAACTCAACAATTCTGTAATTTACAAGTTAATATTTGGCTAATTCACCAGTAAGAGGACAGTAATAATGGGAGTTTAAAGATTAGTGCTATGCACAAGGTGAGCATATTTATTATTATTCACAGTTTAGAACCATCTCTGTTTCAGTTCATTACCCGATGTAGATATCTGCCTGCCCCAAATAACCCAAACAATTTTCTCCCTGAGATGCTGTAAAGCAACAGCAAATCATGCAGTAAATAGCTTATACAGTACACTGTGCATCCACAGACTGTATACAGTACTAGTATAAAATCAAAAGTGACTTGTGAATTCAGAATATGCACGCAGTTGTACCCGGAGCTTTTTCTAGGTCAAGTGAATAAACATTGCCAGTCTTGCATACTTCCTCGAGCAGCAGACAACATGGGGGAAAAAAGTAAAATTTCCTCCAAAGTTTGCCAAGGGAACCTGTTTCACTAACCCTGAACTTCTGGCGTGGAACGTTAAAGTTGAGCTCCTGCCCGCCTGTCAGGTTGCAGCGAGGAAGGTGTCGATAAAAATGTTACATCGGAACTGACATGCTGGCAGTCTTTCGAACAAAAGCCCTGCACTGTCATTCTGCTTTACTGTCTCTCTGAGCACACAGTCACTGAGACCCTCTTGCTGGTTTCTTTCTTCTGCTTCCTCGCCCCCCCCCCACCACCACCACTCTTTCTCCATCTTTCTAAAACCCTTATAACATCCTCCGGATTTAAGGGCTTAAATGTCAGTCTCATGATATCAGTGCCATTCAGATTAAGCGCCTTAAATACGATGTAAATGTATAAATGTAGGCCAATGAGTGGGCACCATTCAATCCAATTAGCCGTAATGAAGGCAATCTCAAGGAATCTCAAAAGCAATAATTTCTAATCGTTTTCTGTGGCTTATTGACTATTACATGCCACAGACTGAAAGCAGAACATATTCTACCTTCATATAGAAATTTTTGAGATTTTTGTTTATAGTGTGTGACTATAATAACTCCCGAAGGGAAATACGCGAGAGCTTAAGCCATCTAATACCAGACAGTGAAGTAGTTTCAATTTATTACGTGAGGTCTAAGTATGTGTCCTCTGCCCCCTCTCATATATCTTAAGCATTGAGGAGAATTCAGGCTGTGAACAGGATTGTGTTAAACAACACAAGGAGGGTGTGTTTTGCTCCGGGTAATGGCTTATCAGGTTCCAAAACACTGCACAGTAGGTGATGATATTGAGAGGAACGATTTTTAAAAGTTATCACAGAAAAACAATCATTCTATCTCGACACCAACACAAACAGTGGAATTACCAGTATTATAATGTCGTGCAACCAGGGATGTGAGTTTGCACAAATTTGAACGCGTAGCGCTGCTGCATTGTGTTGCTTCGCACTTCAACAAAAGGGGAGCCAGGTTCGAGCTTTTTGTCCGACACGAGTTTTTGTTTGCTGGAGCCCATCGCGTCGACGCAGTGGTATCGCTAGAATTAGCCAACAGGCTGCGTATTTTCACATAGTATTATTGCAAATGGTGCCATATTTTAGCCAAAAACATCATTTTCTACAATTATTATTGTAAACTTTATATGTAACTTCATGTTCATCTGATTTGGGGTTTGCAAGATTAAATGAAAAGCATCAAAATGCAGTGTACTTTGTTTGCTTTGATATATATATTTTTTTCTATTACCACCAGAACCTTTTAGATTCTGCCACTTATACTGACGACTCCACTGTAGGTATGCATGTCTGTTAGCTGTCAGGCATCAGCTTCCGATCTTTCCCTTTCTTTCAGAGACACTGGGGATGAGGAAGAAATGGTTTCCCCTCCCACCAGTGCCTGAGAGGTGAAATATGTGGCCCGGTCAGGCTGGACGGCAGCTGGATAATGTCTCGCATTGACTCCCTTAAAAAATGACAGCATCTGTCGTTTCAGAAAGTCCACGTTCAAGTGACGAAACCCTCTGGCGGCCATGGTAATTGCGATGGATGCAAAGGAGGAAATCAGATGATGCTGTCACAGAGTACAAGGTTTCCGTGGGGAGGAGGTTAAGGTGGATGGATGGGTCGAGAAAACATGGGGACTTATGACACGTCCGTCTCCTGTGTCCAAACAATACCCGTCTTTCTTTTCTTTTGTAAAGCATTTTTTAAGCATATATATAAATGGTTATTTTTGAAAAGCACAAATAAACTCCTGCGTCAGATCAGAAAACACCTCTATGTGTCATTCCGGAGACCAAAGACAGACAACAAACCCTTGTTATTTAATTTAGAGGATTTGTTGACTTTCAACCTTGATGCTGGAACACTAATCGCACTGTAACGAAAACTCATTACTAGATTCAGTATGTTTACCTTTTTTTTTTATGTTTGTCCAACAATAGCGTACGGCACATGTATGTCGTGGTTCGAGCGTGAGCTTTCTCCCTGTGTTTGTCCCTTCCGCCTGTGGCACGGAGAAGCATTTGCCTATCCACGTCTGAGCCCGCGACTGGAAATGGGAATGGAGATAGAGCGCACGTGAGAGTTGGCAAATGAGAGAGTTGAAATTTGAAGTTACCAAACGCTGGTGAACGAGGAAGGACTACTTCAGTCAGGGATCTTCACATTAATGCGTTGTTCTTCACAAATTAGAAAGCGTTATTCTGACAGCAAACTAGACCCGGAGGCTTCTTTTTATTACACGTCCCTGTATCACACAGGTGTTAGAGTTAGTGCTGGGTTCACACTGTTTGACTTTTTCTGCTCAAGCGGTGTAACTGTCAAAGGTGCATTTCACCAAATTCCACACCTACTTATTCTCCCAAAGATGTGCTTAGACAACTTCGTTTGGTTTTTAATTTACTTTGAATTCTAGTGATTTCAGCTGGAACATACAGTGTAGCTATCCATATAGCAGTGTGTCCAGTTGGACTGAGTGTGCCATGTCTGCCAATGGAAGCCTCAGCTTTTGGAGAATCAAATATTAGTAGGCTGCATTGATTTTGGAAGAAACCTCTATGTTCTTGTGTGAGCTCAGTCTTCCTGCCAAGTTTGTCTGGTCTGTCTACTCGCTCTTCCCTTCCAAGCAATAGAGTCACTTCTCTGAACTCTGTTCAATGTGCAGAATTGCAATCGCTCCGCGCGATCGCTCTCCTCTCGTCTCTCTCTAATGATACAAGGAGAGGTCGGACTCACGGATAAAATGTGGTTAAATATCTAGCTTTTTAACAGTTGAAAAGGCCTTCGCTGGTTTCTGAGAACTTATAAAAATGCCAAAGTAAAACTAGATCTTGCCCTTCGATGCATCGTTAACAAACTTTGGCTGAAACGTTTTTTAAATCCAGCGCTGATGCAACGAGCGACTGTCTCATAAGTCGTTGGCTACCAGCCAGGAGGGAAAGATGACAGGAAGAGCAAGTGTCTTTTTGCCATACATTCCTCACCCCCTTCAGGCATCTACTGCAAAGCGTGGTTCCCCTCGCTTTTTTTTTTTCTTTTTAAATAAACAGTATACTGTATCTGGTGGTTTCTCGGTTCTAAACAAACATTCCCAGAATGAACCAAGAACTCATTCAGACTGTCTGAACTGACCCTTATCGCTTTAAAGCAACTGTAATCATTCACACCAACAGATGGCATAGAGAAATGTTCCGTCTTTTCAAACATAAAGCTTTGATTAATAAGGCGCGTGATTCATTTGCCGGTCAAGTCCATTTTTCTGTAATTAAAAAGAAGAGGATAAGTTCAATAAGGTGTGGGTCGATGTGTGGGGATTAATTATGGTCATGTGGTACTTTATTGAGACTTTCTGCTCTGAAATCTTTCATCTGCAACGAACAATATAGAATAAATTGAAAGGGGACTTAGACATAGCCTTTCCTTCTGCCCTTTTGTTCCTCTTTCTGCTTATCTCTGATCATCGTCTCTCCCTCTCTGTCCATCCCCTATGCAGCTCTTTATCTTTAGCTGCCTTTCTTATCTCTATTCCTCTCGATTTTCTTTTTACTGTAAATCTCAGATTCCTCAGAAGGACACTGACATAAAGTAAATGAGACTGCTGCTGTAATTTCGGTGCTTCAGCTTTATGTGAATTGAGTAATAAATGACAAATGAGGGCTTATTTAACAATTTTATTGGGGTTAATTTTTATCTGAGTCTGTACTGGTGCGTTTAAATACTATACACATGAAGAGAAAGTTTTCTCTTTTATGAGATTTCTACAATTTACATTACTGCTTTTTTTGACTTAACAGACATGATTAATGTAAGACAACATGTTTATCTACACCAAATCTAATGTTTAGCCATTTTTTGCCTCCTCTGTCTTCTACTAATGTTAATGTCGACAGTGCATCGGTGATATAAAGTAATCTCACATTGAAATAAGAGATCCCCCAGCAATATGCATTGGGATTGTTTAGGCTTATAAAGTACATAGAAACTGTATAGCCCTGACATGCGTTTAAATTGTCTTTCGCAGGGCACTAACGATTCCCACGGCATCCTGCTGTCACAACAGATACAAATTAAGACATTTTCTGCAGAATATAATTCTATGTAAATGAGAGATACTAGAAAATTAATACTGGACCACAGCAATTCCGAAAAAGCCTTCCATCATGCTAGGTATACAGGAAATTCCTTCGTTTAAAGGACTGCAGTAGCTCCAAGAAACAAATCTAAATGTAGATCACCAACAAACATAAGATTGTTTCCAAATGGAAATATAAACTCTGCTTGAGCATTTTTGTTATATTCAATAAGGATTACAGGATTTGTTGCATGTGAAATATGTCATAGGTTTGCAAGATAATCATATCCTTTCTGCTGGCTTTACACCTCCCTTTTCTCGGTGACACACACTTTTATGTCACTTTACATGAGTGTAAAAACATTATCGGGCTAATCTAGCTAATGAATTGCTAATTGTCTAGAGACAGGGGTTATAAGTTATTGTGGCCAAAAATTGGCAAAAACATGACAGACGACAACATTTTCAACCTCATTTTTCCATTGTCCTTTTAACTGGAAATGGACTGGTCAGCCGGGGTAGCAGCATCTTGACTGATGACAGGAAGACACTTAACAGAGGAAGGCCACTTCTGTTTCTGGGATGCCCCTTCGACCCAGTGGAGGTGGCGGGAGAGCGGAGAATGATGGCTAAGCTCTCATCCTTGATGGAGAACATGTCTCAATCCAGGCAGGACACTCTGACAGTAGTGGACAGCCCCTTCGGTGTGTGAGGGATAGATACCACAGGTTCTTCCTTCACTGACAAGTTCACTCAAGCGCAATATCAATGTACATTAAACTGTGCGATATCAATACCCTCTATAGCAATAATGTTATTTCAATCACAGAGCCGGTTTACTTATTTATCATATCTTGTTTTTAATGATGTTTTTTGCTACTGCGCAACCCCTTTGCTGCTGTAACACTGCAGATTTCCCTGCTGTGGGATTTAATAAAAGGATTATCTTATCTTAACGGGCTTCTTAGTTGATCAATGCGACATGAAGAAATATTGGCAATACTAAAGTGTTTGGTATTCATTGGCCCATATGTGCTTTGTGCATGTTGATTTACGCACATTCCATTTTTAAAGGAGATAATTATTGGGCACCAAAGCAAGATGAAAGGGATTGCATTTATTCTCTTTCTTTATTCCTCCTCGTCCTGGAGTATACAGGTGTGTTGACAAACATGAACACGCAGTAACCCCCCTCTTGGCAAGCTCCTCTGTGGACAAGAGCCTAACCTGATTTTAATGCACTGTAGGGTTAACAGACGCTGGGGGCAGAGTGAGCCTCTCCTCTGTGGGGACAGATCGGATCAATTACCCGATCCATCGATAGGCAGCGAGTAGAAACTACCCTGCACTGACTGTGGATCATCTGAATATATTCTCTTTTAATCAGAGTCACTACGACCTTTCATCAATGCCATCTTCCCTCTGACCAATGAGGTGTAAAGAAAGAGGAGTTGACAGGTTTGAATGTCCTTCAGTGTCTGTCCTGTATCATTACCCATCTCTCAAAATAGATCGAAGCTATCTAAAAAAAGAAATCTGTTGTCATGCATTCGCTGGGCTTGTTGGAGCTCTGAGCCCCTGGTCCAACAGCAGCATAAGTTCTTTTACTTTAGTTTTGTGTAGACACGCTAACATTAGGGTCCAAACGCAATTCATTTTCCACATTTTCCCCTGATATAATCATCACACTCTCAATATTAAACACACATAATGAGCAATTTGTAGTTGTTTAAAGTACAAAGACAGAATGCTTGGATGTGATTACGGTGGATTTGTAATATTCAGATACAGTATAAAGCAAAAGTGAATATACTCCTGTGCAATTTAACATGAAAGTTATCTGATTCAAAACTGTGTCATCTTGCAAAAATTGTATAGTTTTTAAAATGATGTGTAGGGCTTCTGATTTTATGTATAATTAAAAACAAACAGGTTAGATGGACTGCATTGAAAATACGGGCCCCATGGTGCAACCTCAAATGCAACAAAACCGAGTACACCTGTTATTTCCCACCAAGGGTGACTGCATGAACAAGGTCTTAAAATAATCTGTGAACAGCACAGTTTTCTCAATTTTGGCCCCGGGTTGTGTCTAACGCAACAAGGGTAGGCAACTGATCAGACAGTGCGAAGGACACTGTATGATGTCAACCCCTATGGACGCCGCCCAAGAAGAAAAGCCGTTGCTCACAAAACGGCGCATAACTGCATGATTAGACTTTGCCAGAGAAACATGAAAAGAGGCCCGACGAATACTGGCAGCACATTCTTTGGTTATATGAAATTAAAATCAACCAAAATGTCCCCTGACTTGAATCCAACAGAATACCTTTGGGGTATTTTAAAGCAAAAAGTAGAGGAATAAAGCCCCTCTAGCAGAGAGCAGCTGAAAAAAATTGCTTGGTGGAATGATGGCAGAACATCCCTTCACAGATCTGCGCATGGACTGTTATCATACCTGTCCAGGGGGATTGAGTCTGTTATCAAAAATAAAGGTTGGCATTCAAGTGAAGCCTGTACTGACTTTTGTTGCAGTTGGTTTTTAAATATGGACCTTTCAATAAGTTTTTGGGTTTTTCTTATATTAACTGTCTCCATTGTTCTTGGATTAAATGGACAGGATTTGTAATGACTTACAACTGCAGTGATATTGAGCAGGAGTGTATATTTTAGTTGTATACTATAATTATCTCAGCCACATTCATTATTTAACCATCAGACATGGTAAAAATACATGCTGCAAACACTAAATGAAGTGTCATTTCCAAAGAAACTTTCAATAGCATCATTCACTTTTAAGAATTTATTTTACTTTGTTATGAATGATGCATTGATAAGTAAATCATGAGTTACTGCAGAGTGAAACAAACTGCCCGTATTCTCTCAAAAATACTAGAAAACAGAGCCAAAAACGAGAAGCTGCACACAAAAATCAACATGTCATCAAAGCAGCTGTGGTTGTTTACGAGTGTGCATGTATGTGTGTCTCTTTGCATGTGTGTGTGTGTGCGCGCGTGCGTGTGCGTGTGTGTGTGTGTGCACCCCAAAGGGAGCCACAAGGGGACTGAAACCAAAGGGAGCCCGCTGAGGGGGAATAACTAAATCATGCAGCCCACAGATGTTTGACAGTTTTGGTCCCATCTTTTCTGTCTCATTGTGGTATTTAACAGATTGTTGTGTGGATGTGGTACTTGCGAAAGTCTGTCTGACCACTGTCGAGCACGGATTAGACAAATGTGGATCCAGATCTTTGAATGAGTGTCAGCTCGCATGTAGCACTATCACATGTAAACTAGACAACAGGAGGACTATAAGCCTTACACAAACACCACGATGAAACAGTTGGCAAGGTAGCACTCATGAATATTGTGGGGAAAAGTTTACTATGATGTAGCTTAATAAGAGATAAGGGGTTTGCAAGCAAAAGTATATTTATTTAACCTAGTTTTTTGGCAAATTGTTCCTCATTTCAAGAAGCTTTTAATGTGAAGAACTGAAGACGGAGTCAGGAGTTTCATAGAGTTAGTGCCAGCAGTTCAATTGCACAAATACCGTTGCCTGGGATGATGACTGCTAATGGGTGTCAGTCTTCATAAACATTCTTTCATGGTGATTTTCGACCAGAAAGTGAATAATTATTCAAATCTATTAACAGCAGGAAGGTGCGTCGCGACGGGTTTGCATATACAGCAGCTTGTACGGTGGCTGAGCCTTCAGGCTGGCTGTGCCGAGGACCCTGCTTCTCCCATTGCATAAACACATGTGACGTGCCCTCATTTTTAAAACCATTAATCTCGTGGTGGTGGTGGGGGGGGGGGGTTCTGAAACGTGATGCTGTAGACTGAGCATTTGACTCAGCGTTTTGTCTTGCCTTTCATCTAGGGCATGTGTTAACAGTGTGCATCTTCACTTAGCTGGATGTGCAGCTCTGAAGAAATGTAGAGACAAAGTCCCTGTTTGTTGGAGTTCCCCATCCAGTCCCCTCATGCCACCAATGAAGTCGGGGATACCCAGTTTCATTTCTTTGAGATTTTCGGTACAACACACAAGATACAACATACTGTCGCAAGCCCAAAGCAAGCCTGTGTTACTTCTGCTGAACAATGGCTGTTAGGGCAAAAAGAGGGGTTTTGTAACCGATCGGGAATTCCCACCCATTCATCTCCACTTACTGTATCTGTCATTTCAAATTAAAAGTCCTCTGCAGAGTCATGCGACTTTGATGGGCCGCCGCTGCAAAATACATACAGATGAAACACTGACCCGATTGAGAGCAAGTTGAAAACAAGAAACGTGACCTCTGGTAAACTCTGGTTTCAGAAGGCCTTTTCATCCACTGTACCTGGTCAAAACCAAAGCACTTTACTTTCAACTATCGCTCTTCTGTAGCCTTAGTCTTATATTCTTATTGATACAGTACAAGAAAATATGCAGCTGTCCACTGTACTTTCGTTCTAATGCCCCTTCCGTGTCTACATTCCTCTCTCTCTCTCTCTCTCTCAATATCTCTCTTTCTATCTCTCCCTTGCTTTCTCACTATCTGTTGCAAACACATACACATACTGTACACGTACAAATTAACACAGACACACACACTGCCATACTTTTTTCAACAGCTTTCCCCTTTCTCTCTCTCTCTCTCTCTCTCTTTTTCTCTAAAGTAAAGAGCACATTTCCAAGGATCACTAGTTAAAAATTTTATTTGTGGTAATTTTTCAAAATGCAAAGTCCCTGAGCTTGTGGCTGTATCTCACCATCTTTTAAATAAAAACTTTTAAATTTTTAGTCCCAACTTTCTCTAAAATTAGTTGGAAAATGTAACTGTTCTATAGGCCTCTAAAATGTATTCATTTATTGCATATTTTTACTTTCAGCTATTGCACTTCTGTAATCTTAGTCTTATATTCTTATATAAACAGTACAAGGAAATGTAATTGTGACATCTAAAACTTAGCCTAAGAGAAGCATATGTAGAGAAGCCTTAATAACCTTGTCAGTAAGCTAATATTGGTAAATAATTGTACCCAAACAAGGCGGGGACTACTATTGATGATCAAACTTAAATTGTTACCGGTTCCTGATCCCGGTCAAAGCCAAAAAACTGATTAGGTAATCTAGGTCACACAACCGCAAAGCCTCCCTCCTTCTCGGCCAAAAATGTAGTGATCTCTTAGCAAAAAATGAATAAGGAGACATTTCCAAGGATCAACAGTGCACCTGCTCACAAATTTTATTTGTGGTAAATGTTCAAAATGCAAAGTTGGTGTACTTAAAAAATTCTTGGAGCTTGTGACTGTATCCCATCACCTTTTACAGAAAAAATTTCAACTTCCTCTACAATTAGACGGAAAATATGACTGGTCTAAGGGCCTCTAAAATATATTAATCTGTTGCTTATTTTTACTTTCAGCTATTGCTCCTCTGTAATCTTAGTCTTGTATTCTTATAGATACAGTACAAGAAAATATGCAGCTGTCCCCTGTACTTTCTTTCTCATGCCCCTGTCTACATTCCTCTCTCTCACTCTCTCTCTCTCTCTCTCTCTCTCTCCCTTGCTTTCTCTTTATCTGTTGCAAACCCACTTACATATATACTGTACATGCACACATACACACGGACACACGCAAAGTGCCGTACTTTTTTAACAGCTTTCCCCTCTCTCTTTCTAAAGTATGGTAATTTTCTCCTGTTCGGTTTCTGGCACCCCTCCAGTGTAATCACTAAGGGGAAATCACCCCTTGAAACACTTGTGAGTGTTTGGCCCTTAATTCTTTATTGCATGAAATGAGCATGCAGCTTTGTTCACAGAGGGAAAAAAATGCCATGCTGTCAGTAGAGCTTGTCTAATACAACCCACAGATGGGAGCTCTAATAACTAATGCCAGGGCCAAGAGAATAAATTGACGATAAAATGGGACCTTCACTTGGGCTGACAGATATTTTCTGATTGAGACTCTTAGTGAACTAGTGACATGAGGTATTTTTATATATTGGGCAGTAATAGCACTGCCCACATCCTGCTGCACCTGCTGATACTGTAATCCTCACAGAATTACTTATTCTAATCTTTATTCTGCGTTCAGTTCTAAACAATGAATCCCCCAGTGATTTGTACTGTGCAATGCCATTAATTACTGACCACTATTTCCAGGTGTGTTTGTGCATAGTTAATTTGTACTGCGTAGAACTGGAGCATTGGGCTTTACAACAACCTTGAATCTGTACTCAGCATTGGCTTGACGTAAGTGGAACGTTATTCATATTCCTGCAATTCTCAATGTTAGCCACACAACTTGCTCACAGGCTGAAACAATGGGAAACCGCGCTGGACACAAAAAACACATACCGACACACCCAGGAGACATGGAGCCACAATAATATTCAGTTGTGTTTCTGGGCCCCTGTCAAATGAACGTGTGATATAGTTACTCTTCTTTCAGTTTTTTTTCCTTCTATACAGCCTCTAGAGAAAAATATGTGTTTCTTTAGGTTGTTAATGCGTCGATTTCTCTACCAGCCTGTCGCTAACTTTGGCTGTCTGCTGTTTGGTGCTGGGCAGGCAGAGTAGCCATAGACAACAGAGATTCGTCTGTGGAAGTAGGTTATTAGGACCCATAGTTGTGTTTTATTGTTTGCAAAGGAGGAAGCCGAACGGTGTATTATATAAAGCAACAAATGGCCGTGACTGTTCCATCACCTTAACATTGTTTCATATCATTGTTACCATGAGGAAGAAGGTCCAGTACGCCTGTTGCTGGTACAGTGCTATGGCTTGTATGCGACAGTAGGGACCAACGACCCTTATGATTGTTTAAAGTTGGAGAACTTGTTGAGAAAAACAATGAAGCTGCTTTTCATAAAACCAAAACAATCAAGCTGAAAGATTCTAAAACACTCTATTGAGCTGAAAGGAACTGCAGAGTCGGGGGGCAATTTTGTGAGTCTATTCCTGTTGCATGCAGCTTTGAGGGTTTTTCATTTATTTTTTTAGGTAAAGCTGTTGCCCCAGGTACCACTGACCAAGCCAAACCAAATAAAAATAAATGGATGTTACAGTAAAGTTTGTAAAATATTTTTAAGAATCATTTCCAAGTTAGGACTATTCTATTGAGGTTCCCAGCTGTACGATGACAATCAAAGTTTTCTTACTGTCAATCACCTGAAACGCTCCCTATCAAAAAAAAGTCACGGGTAAAAATCATCTGCCGAGCTAACCCCAGCACATTTACATTGACGTTGTTAATGTCAGCGTTGATTCATATGCACTGTCACATATGAATAAACACTGAAGTAAATAATATCTCGATGACAAATTAAGAACCTTTCGAAAACCAAATCAGGTTTTATCTTAATCATTATTTCAAGCCTGAGGAAGTCGTTTTCCATATCATATTAAATTTATGACATCAAATGACCACTTCTAAAGGCAGAAAAGCGTGTGCAAACACTGGAAATCCCCAGTAAAGTGTTAAATGTTTTAAGACATGCATCAACATGTAGTCATGTGTCTGAGTGGGATCTCGATGTGCGTCAAGGCATATAATAAACTCATTGTACTATTCTACATCACCACTGACCAGGGCTAACCAATATACTGTAGGGTTATAAGCATAAGTAGGTCATCCATTTCCTCAGTTTCATGGTATTTCTTACGTTACTGTAAAGCACGTCCAAATTAAATGCTGACAATCAACCCATTTGCTCAACCTGTCAAACAGACAATTGCAAAAGCAGTAAAATTATCAGCATCACACCTGAATAAGACGCTTGCTCCTGGTGAGCCAGATATACAAGGTGCACGTGTCACTGGTATCGGAGTGAGTGGGTGTAATCGCACTGGAATGAAGAGAGATCTTAAGAAATGTCAGCCACATTCACAACAGGCAGGATAACATCCTCCTCCACCACCGACCCTAAAGAAACTGAGTGCAGAAGGGTGCTTTTCCTCTCAGGTTGCAAAAACAGAACTTCCAAAACCAACTTTAACCAAAATAATTTGACTGGATAGGCCCTTTATTTCTCTACACCAGACGCATGTATCATAGAATGGTGCTACGATGGCAAATTTTAGTCCCCTTTAAAAACAGCAGTGAGACTCGACTGTTTATGAACAGCTTATAATAATGATTCCACAACAGGAGGAGCTAAAGGTCAAGATATTTCTTTAGGTAAATGGATTAAGTTGCGGTGGGAAAAATATGTCAACATGTCCAGTTCTTGTTGCAAGGCCTTGAACCAGTGGCCCACTGTTGATGGAACTTGGGGATGTGGAAGACCAGTGTTTTCTCTGACTGCTGGCATCAGCAACTGAGGGTTGCGACTACACAAAGCAGATGTTCGGTTTCAAGAGCCAGAGGTACATCAGGGCTGATCTGGTATGTCTGAGATGCTGTACTGTGACAATGGTAGGAGTTGGCCTTCTCGTCCTCTTTGGCCCGTTTCCAACATGTCAAACCATATGTATAGGATGTCAACGTACTATTTAATAAAGCAGGAATCTAGCTCGGCAAGTGCAAATGATCCCATTTCTGGAAAAGAAGTACTGGCCTTGGGTAAACAGGTTTACATTCAATTTAAGTAAGAAGCGAAGGGTTATTTAAAAGTAAAAATGTTGTGCGACCTCTTCCTGTTGTGTAAGGCTGTGGTTGTGTATTATAGAATAGCTAATTATTGTGAAGAGACTTTTTGTATGTTCCAATTGAGGATATTCAAATAATTATCATTGAAATTTAAATGATAGCTTTGGATTTTTTTCAGGTCTTCTTTTCAGGTCATCTCTCTGACCTCAATACCGCACACACGTTTTGTGTATATTGAAATAGTTGTTGAAAACTGTGATCATTTCTCCTTTCCACACTGATCCTCAAGTTATACCACGAGTATCCAGTCCCTTTTCTGTATAAAAATAAATAAATAAATGCATCTTAAAGTTCAGGCAAAACTTTAGTTAATAGAGTTAACCAAAGAACATGGTTATCTCTCAAATTCAGTCTTTTTTTGACTGTTTTTTGTTCCCTCAGACCGTTTTCTTGCCGAGCCTCAGAATATCAATTCATATGGGTGGTTGTATGTGATGTACGGCTTGTTTCTGGGTAAATACAATAATAAACCTACACACAACTGGCTACCTTAGACCGCTAAAGCCTCATAAAAGTTTTAACTGAACTTCAGAATTGACTTTTGTGTGCTGTGGATTCTGGCACCCACCTCATACTGGATAATAGCACAATTGCGAAGTAGAATTTCTGAGCCTCAATAGAAGGAGAAATTACTACAGCAACTATTAACTCCTTCGTTTTATATATGACATGAGCCTATTGTATTAAGGTTGAATTCAAAAACCCTAACCTTTCAGTAAATTGTCTATTTTTGAAACATGTACCAAGTTAAAAAAAAAATAAAAAATAAATAAAAGCCAGTATTGAATGAGTTAAGTTTTTAAGCATATGTTGCCCTGTATGATTGCATTAGTCTAATGTGCTGGGGCACCAGAATAAAGGAATGCACCAGATAAACCTGTATCTTGACCTACTTTTCCTACTGTCACTCCGTCATTATCTTAATACCATTCTAATGATCGAGTAAACCAAAAGGCAGATATGCATCTGTGAGCATGCCTGTGTGTAGCTATACAAACAACAAATTATTCAAGGTATGGATGTGCTCTGCCACTCCTTTTCTCAAAGTCCAACATTATGTATAAAGGTGCATCAGATTCTTCCATTTTCTCTGAGGTCCAGCAGCTGAGCAAGATTGTGAATAAAAGAGAGAGCTCCTGCTGAACAGTCAAAACCCCAGAAAGCCCCAGACTCTCTCCCTTTCAATGCAGAGTGAAACAGGCAGCTGTAGCTAAGTCAGAGGAAGGCAGCCGAAACAAAAAGCAGACATTGAACGGGAGAATGTTTGCTCGTGCCAGGTACGGTGCAGTAAACTCTACGGGGAAAATGGCCAGATCTGTGTATTTCCCAGAACTGCGGACAGTGTTGAGTTGATGCCAGCTTAGTGTCCTGTCAACAGTCTGTCAATTTCTTTATGGAAAGGCCAAGTTCCCAAATGCACAGCAACTTGTGCTCACTATGATCAGACACAAGTGCCACCCACCATTTACTAGAATAAAATAATGGCTGCCAAGTTACCTTCTCTCTTTACCGAAATCCTGTTTGTTAGACATCTCGTCAACACATAAAGGGATGGAACCATTTTCTTACCTCTTGTAAGACCTAACTGTTCAGATAAATTTAGCTTAAATCCACACATTCCTTTGACCCCTCTAGGGCTGAGTGCTATTTAAAATTTACTGATACTGGTGCGCATAAATTACTTTTAAAATACCTTACTTTGAGGAATAACATGTTTTTAATTTTGATAAAATAAACAAAGCTTCTTTTATAACTGTTGTTTTAACAGAAACAGCTTACTTATCAAAACTAAGTAAACAAGATCTGACAATAAGTCCCAGCTTTAACTACTTGACAGTTTTCAACACTCTGTGTGCTACAAATGCATTTTGGCTGATACCTAAATGTTCTCAGCTCTGAAATCCAACCCTGTCTGTCTTCATGATTTCTGCTGCTGCACCAATACAGAGGATGTGAATGGAAATTTCACTGTTACTTTGGATAATCCAAAGAAGATGCTGCCAACAGTGTTTATGGGGGGCTAGAGTGTATTTTCAATAACTGTTCACAATGATTATTCAGACTAATGGAGACATTTGTCCTATTTCTAAGTACCACAAACAAAATTCCATTCATCCCCATTGTATAGGAAGACGAAAGTCTCAGAGACAGACATTTCAGAACTTAGACAAGTGAAACCAAAACTATCTGCATGACTAGACACAACCTGTGGTAAGGGAAAAAATTGATTTTCTGTGAGTTTCAGTGTGTGTGTGTGTGTGTGTGTGTGTGTGTGTGTGTGTGTTTCAGTGTGTGTGTGTGTGTGTTTTTGTGTTTCTGTGTGTGTGTGTGTGTGTGTTTCTGTGTGTGTGTATCTTTCTGAGGATCACTTTGAGTTTTAGACCTTGGGAGTGGGGACATTTTGGGGAAGTGAGGACATTTTGGCAAGTCCTCGAAACTTTAAATGACTGTTTGGGGGTTAAGACTTGGTTATAAGGTTCAGGTTAGAATTAGGTTAGTGTTTGGGTAAGGTTTGGGGGTTTAGGCATTTACTTGTGATGATTGAAGTTGGGGGAAGGGGATAGGAAATTATGCTATGTGCATTATGTCAATAATTGTCCTCGCAAAGATAGAAGTACGTGTAAGTAAGTGTGTGTGCGTGTCTATGTATATGTGTTTTTCTGTATGTGTGTGTGTGTGTGTGTGTGTGTGTGTGTGTGTGTGTGTGTAATTTAAGTAAGCTGACCCTTTCATATCCCTTAATTATAAGTTATCTTCTCTCTTATACTGAAAACAGAAATCATATTACACTTCCTGCCGAACACGTTTACCCTTTTGCAGCGTCAGGTGAGCGAATGATCTCTCCCAAAAGGTTCAGTTTGATATGGTATCTTTTCTTTGAGTTGCCACTTGATCCTGGGAAGCCTCCTTTTAGCTGTTGGGTCAGTGTGTCGTGCCGCTACTGCAGCACTACATACATGATTTGTGTGCCTAGAGAAGCCTTAGTGACAGGGATTCAATGGGATTGTATTTTATAAATTCAACTGAATGCTTGACAAAGACCACAAATCATTTAGTTTTTCCCCTCAGCAGAGCAGAAAGAGACATCTGGTTAATATGTGTTTTCTAGGTCACCATCATAATGGCCATTTTTTTTAAATGTACATTTGAGTGTAATATACACGTTGCAGCACACAATAATCACTATTTTACATCCAACACTGTAATATCTGTGGGACATATCTAATTTTTAAAAGATTTTTGTGCTTCACCTACTACGGAATCTAGAAGTAACTTAAAAGCATAACCAATTTAAATAACTCTATCTTATTATTTGAGTTACAGAGCAAACAGGTGCATTTTTGCTCTGGAAAAAAAAGTTGCTGAAATATCTTTGAAGGTCACTGCATTAAAAGTCCCAAACCCCTTTTATAGAACCCTAAAAGGAAGTTGACTTCAGAGTCTATTTTTACTGTTTTCCATTCCGTACACAGATCGTTTCTTACCGTTTACTCTGCCATTTGGTCGTTTTTTTTTTTTTTGTCACGAATTAAGTTAACAACAAAGTTATTAATGTTTTAAGTCACACTCGGCAGCAGCACTTCACTGAATCATGGGTTCTGCTGACGTTAAAGTGCTTGTGGATGTGCCATGTTTGTGTGTGTGTGTGTGGGTGTGTGTGTGTGTGTGTGTGTGTGTGTGTGTGTGTGTGTGTGTGTGTGTGTGTGTGTGTGTGTGTGTGTGTGTGTGTTTTGTGTTTCTGTGTGTGTGTGTGTGTGTGTTTCTGTGTGTGTGTATCTTTCTGAGGATCACTTTGAGTTTTAGACCTTGGGAGTGGGGACATTTTGGGGAAGTGAGGACATTTTGGCAAGTCCTCGAAACTTTAAATGACTGTTTGGGGGTTAAGACTTGGTTATAAGGTTCAGGTTAGAATTAGGTTAGTGTTTGGGTAAGGTTTGGGGGTTTAGGCATTTACTTGTGATGATTGAAGTTGGGGGAAGGGGATAGGAAATTATGCTATGTGCATTATGTCAATAATTGTCCTCGCAAAGATAGAAGTACGTGTAAGTAAGTGTGTGTGCGTGTCTATGTATATGTGTTTTTCTGTATGTGTGTGTGTGTGTGTGTGTGTGTGTGTGTGTGTGTGTGTGTAATTTAAGTAAGCTGACCCTTTCATATCCCTTAATTATAAGTTATCTTCTCTCTTATACTGAAAACAGAAATCATATTACACTTCCTGCCGAACACGTTTACCCTTTTGCAGCGTCAGGTGAGCGAATGATCTCTCCCAAAAGGTTCAGTTTGATATGGTATCTTTTTCTTTGAGTTGCCACTTGATCCTGGGAAGCCTCCTTTTAGCTGTTGGGTCAGTGTGTCGTGCCGCTACTGCAGCACTACATACATGATTTGTGTGCCTAGAGAAGCCTTAGTGACAGGGATTCAATGGGATTGTATTTTATAAATTCAACTGAATGCTTGACAAAGACCACAAATCATTTAGTTTTTCCCCTCAGCAGAGCAGAAAGAGACATCTGGTTAATATGTGTTTTCTAGGTCACCATCATAATGGCCATTTTTTTTAAATGTACATTTGAGTGTAATATACACGTTGCAGCACACAATAATCACTATTTTACATCCAACACTGTAATATCTGTGGGACATATCTAATTTTTAAAAAGATTTTTGTGCTTCACCTACTACGGAATCTAGAAGTAACTTAAAAGCATAACCAATTTAAATAACTCTATCTTATTATTTGAGTTACAGAGCAAACAGGTGCATTTTTGCTCTGGAAAAAAAAATTGCTGAAATATCTTTGAAGGTCACTGCATTAAAAGTCCCAAACCCCTTTTATAGAACCCTAAAAGGAAGTTGACTTCAGAGTCTATTTTTACTGTTTTCCATTCCGTACACAGATCGTTTCTTACCGTTTACTCTGCCATTTGGTCGTTTTTTGTTTTTTTTTTGTCACGAATTAAGTTAACAACAAAGTTATTAATGTTTTAAGTCACACTCGGCAGCAGCACTTCACTGAATCATGGGTTCTGCTGACGTTAAAGTGCTTGTGGATGTGCCATGTTTGTGTGTGTGTGTGTGGGTGTGTGTGTGTGTGTGTGTGTGTGTGTGTGTGTGTGTGTGTGTGTGCGTGTGTGTGCATGTGTGCGTGTATGTGTGTGTGTTTGCGAGAGAATGGAAATGTTACGTAAAAGGGCCCGGAGTAAACCCCCCACCAACACAAAAACACACCCCCTTCACATTATTTGAGCCAACTATGCATGACCTACTTTGGGAACCTTTCAAGCTGAAAAATTAAAAAAAAAATTTTTTGAAGCCTCCTCTTTTATAGCATCCTTTCCAAGGAGGAACTGACAAGACAAACACTTGGTTTAAATGTAAGCACTTTGGCATGAAAACTCTAATCAAACATGAATAAAGGTATGACTTGTTTGCTCAGTCAAGTATATCAGGATACAAGAGTAAGACAATAATACTAAAAAAGAAGAGTCAAGATACTTTCTCTCTGCATCCTGTCCACCACGCTCCTATGACTAGTTAATCCTTGTAATCTTTTATTTAAAATGTGCATGTTACCCTACAGTCACTCTGCTGTTTATTACTGATACCTGCATGTTGCTATGTCCTCTCAGATGAGGGTGCATTTCATTCGGGGTCTCCTCCATACAAACCCTACTTACAAAGCTCATGACTCAGGAGATCTTTAAGACCACTTGTCAGAGATCTTCAAGACTCCTTGCGCGCCAGGTAAACAAAACACGCAGTACAAAGCGGACTGCCATTCAGCCACAGTGTTTCACAAAGCTGCACACTATAAAAATCAGGGCATTCATCACCACACAGAAGCATGAACTATGCTTTGTTGCAGATCTGGTTTTCAGTTTCCGCCTCCTTTATGCAGTTTGTCAATGACCATAACAACAGAAGGGAATGTCAGCGGTAGGTAATAGAAAGTAGATCTCCAACTACAGGCCAAACCTAGCGGAAATCTGGGCCCCTGTCACCAGACTGTGTTTCAGGAAGAAGTTCAGATGAGGACAAGACAAGCATTCAAATCCCAGGAGCCCTGGCCAGCAGTAACCACACTTTTATTGGGGTGTCAAGTCTGGCCTAGAATGTGTGCTGTTGTTGTTGTCGTTGGCGGCCAGGTTGTGTGCTTGTGTGCGTACGTGCATGGCTCTGCGTGGGAGAGGCAGAGTGGAGACTTTTAACATGGTTCCTCTTCTGCGCAACAAAAGCATCTGATCATTGGTGCCGCACTGTATCATCTTGGTTCTTTTAAAAAGAGTAGGCATTTTCTCCAGAGCTCTAGTAGCATAAGATAAACCAGAACTACCGCCTCATGGATGGATTCCTTCACCGACCAGTCGAGGTGGAGTTTCCGTCCATGTCTGTCCAGATGCATGTAATATATGTAGTGAAGACCTTGAAGGAACTTAATAAGAGGTATTAAGTGTATTTTATCAAAAGTGACCTTGACCTTTGACCTCCAAACTCTAACCATGTCATCCTGTGGTCGAGGTGGACGTTTGTGCCAGAGGCCAGAAATTCTCTCCACGTGTTCCTGACGTATCGTGTTCACAGGAAATGGGATCGATGCAAGTTCGTTTTCAACTTGACCTTTGACCTTTGACCACCAATATCTCGTATTAGTTCATCCTACAGTCCAAGTGAACATATGCGAAAAAAATTTAAAGAAATCCCCTCAAGGGGAGATATCGCATTCAAGAGGATAGAACGGATGGAGGGACCGACAACCCATTATGCCCCTGGCCACAGCTGTTGGCACGGAGGCATAAAAAAAACCCCCCTCCCCTCATGTTCCCCCATGGCTAAACCTTTTAAAATAACATTTCTGACATTTAGATCAGGTGGTCAAGGTCAGGGTCACTATGAGCTCACAAGTCATGATTTTGGCCATAACTCAATGAATCATACACTTACCATAACAAAATTTTACACCAATGTCCAATGGGACAAAGTGATGAATTGATGACATTTTATATCCAAAACGCCAAAGCTCATCTTCAGTGTGACATTGTGATTTTCTGCAACACACTTAATACCATTTATTGAATTCCCTCAATGCCTTCAATGTATAAATACTATGAGTCTGGACCGACATGGATTCAAACTGCAATTTGACTTGTTGGTGGAGGCATGTAACTGCTAAAATCAGCGAGGACTTTTAGCTACTGTAGTTATCCTCCTCCAGCAGGAGTCAAAACATAATCATTTTATATCACTGTACTTGATGAGCACTGGACAGAGAAAGCAAGAGTGATGTGGTATTCAAAAGAACTGCTAGCAAAGCCAAATCTGCTAAAAAAGGCAAAAGGCTGACGATGGTTAAAATCTACCTAAAAACATTTAACAGTGACCCCTATTTTTAAAACAGTATAAATAGATTTTTGCCCATTATTGATATATTATCACCTAAAAAGGTGTTGTGGTGAACTTGTTAGAGAAAATTGTCTATTTAAACACCCAACAGGCCCAGAGCAGCATGAGCAATCATTTGGAATCATGCTTTTGGCCACCTAATAAATTAAAGTTCAATACAATATCCTCCCTTCTTTTACTTTTAGTCTGCAACAACTCTTGAGGGAAATATCTGCTATTTAGCAGCTAAATGCTCCACTATGTTCACTAGCTAGTGGCAAACTTTGTTTGCCTGCTGTTTGGTGCTGGTGGGCAGTGTACAGCGGGTTAACAGAGCTTTCTCGTGGAAAACAGCTGCCTGCTGCTGCTGGAAACAGGGATGATGAGAGCGTGCAGACTGGAAAACCACACAAGGGGCTTAAAGATGGTAAGTGACTCTGGAGCTGAGAGGAACTGCAGTACAATGAGGTGTATTGGCTGCCTGTCATACTACTTATGGACATAACGAAACATTGTGCCAAGTCAAGTTGGTGATCTTGAAATGCTCGGAGCTTCAACAGCTCTGATTTTCAGAGAACCGGTCGACCAGTCGTTGAGATATGAGCCCAATTAGGAATTCTGACAAAATTAGGGAAGTCAGAAATATCAATTGGTATCGGCAAAAAGGGAAATAAACTGCACCGCAAAAATGGAAATAAACTGCATTGCAATATGAGGTTATGAAACAGCATTTATGGCATGATAGCATCAGGCTATTTCTCTGTGGGAGCGTTATGAAAATATGTAATGTAAACACTTAGCAGTTTACTAACTTCCTGTATCCAGCATTTGCAATAAATTTCCCCTCTCCCTCATGCATGAACCCTTTGCTTAAAAATTCCTAAGCGCTCCAAAAATCTCTTTTTACTTTTTATTTGTTTATTTATTCATTTTATTTTTTTTTCTCAATTTTTTCACCTTGCAGCCAATGTCTAAAATACCTCACAAAGAGCTTTTATCTTTACCTGGCAATCATTTTTGAGGATAATTTTATTATATTTTAAGATCAGTAGAGAGTAGGATTTCACCAGTAGGACCAACTCTTACCACTCATACCTTGAATACTGCCTTTTTGCTCTGCTTTGCATGGTCTCCCATCAACCCACACAAACATGTGATGGGCTGTCCAGAAGATTAAAAAAAAGGATTTTTATGGGTTCCCTGTATTAACATGTTTTGTTTTGTTTTTTCAGTCAGGTGTTTTATTCATTCAGATTTTTTCTCGTAGACATTCGTCATCTTTCTTCTCCATGAATAGATATTCATACCATTTTTTTTTAAATCATATTCATAAAAAATCAAATATTATAATCATTTCATTCAACTATTTATCTGTTTCTAAAGGAGAGGAATGGTTGAGAACATTGGCATGGCCCAGGTGCTGGTTTAAGCCTGTCCTTGAGCATGCCAAATCCTGTCGTACTGAATACGTATTCTCAATGCTCAGTTAGTGCGCACATCGTATCCCACTCCTTTCTATTGTTAAACTGATTCTCAGGCTAAAAATCTAGAATCTACTGCACTGATTTGTGAGTTCAGTGTGAAAAAAATGGCTCATTTCTGCCTGGGAGAACAAGCTAATTTTCATCACTCATTGTTGGACTGGGCTGCTGCACCGAAAGGCAGGTTTTTAACTGCCAAAAAGCTCCGTACAAAGACAGTGATTTATTCATGTGCTTGTTCCAAAGTGCTATGACAACAGTTCAGGACAATTTCCTTATATATATCAGTCAACATGAAAACTTTGATACTTTTACCATTGTGCTAATGTGTGTAGGAGTATAGCATAATCTTTACCTGTCTTTATATTGACCTTTACAAAGCATTTTACTGTATATCCTGCCAAATCCTGTTACTGATATATTGTCTCTCTAGTTATCCAAATTAGAACTTTCAAATTTCACACAGTTTTAATACGTACTTGTACATTGTTTTTATGTTCTGCACTATATAAATATCACTTTATTGTAAACAACTGTTCCCAGCATCCTTCACTGAGCTATTAATTATCTTACATGGTTTAAAAAACATGAAAAACATGACCTATTCACCCAATGTCCTCTGAAACCTGCCTGACAGTTTGGATTAAAGATAAAATTCCTTTTAAAACACATGTTGGTAAATAAAATAATAAAATAAATACATGTTTTCTTTTGAAATTAAGTTCCAGTTCTGCAGCGAGAATCAGAGGAAAGTACAGGCTGTATTTCTTTCTAAATGTGACTACAAAAGTCTATATACTGAGCACATGAAGGCTTGCTGACATTCATTAAATTTTATTGAATCAAGTTACAGAAGAGTCAGAGAAAGAAGAGTGGCACTAATGATAGAGGTAAAGTTTGTCAGCATATGTGCTTTAGATAAAATTTAGCACTATTAAATGATTTTATTCTTCATTTAGTTAACACAATATATGAAATATATGACAGCATGCGGGAGAATGCACAAATTAATGCAAAGACAGACCCACAACCATTCCCCAACACCTTCACCTGTAACATCCTTTTCACAACCCAAACAAGCAGCTGCCCGCTTAATAGGAAGGAAGCCATAATGCTCTAGGAGTCCCTGTGCATGCCTGGTGTTGGGATTTAATTGGATATTAGTATCCAGCAGTGTTTGAATTAATCAAATCATTTCCATCCATTAATTTAGCAGAGGAACATACAATTACAGCCTTGTTAGTGTGCTCTCAGGAGTATGCCTTTTCATCCCTCTGCAGAACATTGAGAGTTGGCCAGCGTCCAGTGCAAAGCATTCTCCCCTTTTAAATGTGGTACTTCCTCATGATGGGCATTCTGTCGATCTATAGAAACCGGCTGCAAGCAAGGAAAGCGTCAAGCTATAGAAAGGTGCTATGTTTCCCATGGCTAAATGTAGGCGCTAATTTTTAATGAGAGGTCCTCTAAATAAAAGAATTCATTGTCGGCTTTTATTTTGAGTCTTTACCATTTGTCAGATTATGAAATCATTTGGTCAGAGGACTTCAAAGTTTTGCAGTAATTCTATTTGGTGAAACATTACTGTGAAAACCAGCACAAAAATGCCCTAAATAGGGTGAAAAGAGATTTGGAGATTTAGGCAGCAAGCAAACCTAATCCAGTGCACTAATGT
This sequence comes from Istiophorus platypterus, assembly GCA_016859345.1. NCBI lineage: Eukaryota > Metazoa > Chordata > Actinopteri > Istiophoriformes > Istiophoridae > Istiophorus > Istiophorus platypterus. Next base: position 8,925,956 of record CM029114.1, on the reverse strand, counting down.
AGGTCATTTTATGATAATTTCCATATTTATATATTTCATACAAATCAGATTTCTTTCATAATGGGCTTTGAACTAAAGTGCACAGCTTTTCTATTATTCTTCAAGAGAATAAATACAGGAATTAAACTTTTTTTGTAGGAAAAAATTTAGAAAGAAACCCTAACTGTAAAATGCAGCATTCTGGCAACCTGGTTTATCTATGGAATAAGTTTAAATAAACATTAAATAAATACAAAAGTTCTGTTTAGAGCAACACTTTTTCCCCTTCTTCCTCTCTTGTGAAAATATTTTTGCACAAAGTAATCCAGACTGCTCAGATGAGCAGCCATTTTTAATTAAAACCATTTACAGAGGAAACCAAAGTGAGAAAAAAAAGAGCTGAGGGATTTTACACTCTGTCATCCAAGGCTTCAGTGGATCAAAGAGTTTTAGTTGTGCTTTTTAATGGTTACGTAATATATTTGCCTATGAGATATTGGGCTGGGGCACCATTTAGTCAGTCCAAAGCTAGACGGTATCACAGATTTCCTGCAGTGCACTTTCAGATTTAAGGCAGGATACAATAAGCCTATGTTTATGTCTAAGTATAGCTGTCAATCAATACGATACTACTGGTGTAACAGAACGCTGTAAGTAGGCAGCAACCTCTAAAAAATGTTATTTTCTTACATTCCACCTAAGACATTCTTTATGTGTGTGTGTATATATATATATCCGCATAAAGAATGTATATATATATATGCACATTAATTGTATGCACTGTATGTATGTACAGTGTATGTGTGTTTGTTCCCGTCTGTTTCTCTGCCGGCCTGGCTTGCTGCCATGTGGCCCATCTCTTACTGTCATCCTGTCTGACATTAGGGCTAAGCTGGATCTCATTAGGACCAAGGTGGCAGTGATCCCGTCAACATCCCTTTGGCTCCTGCCATATGGGTCGCCTCCAAGGTAACCGGGCTGTATCAGTCTCCTCAGAGCTGCGAGCCTTGTTATAGCACACATACACACAAACAGACAGAGTATCTACTCTCTGCAAGCGTGAGCGCTGTGCATATAAGCCCGAATAAACGTGCCAAACAGAGAGAGCGCCGATGATGAGATAAATATGTCAGGTCTGTGGGTGAGATGAAATATAAAAAAATACACACTTACTTACCATACATGTTTTCCATTAGATATACAAAAATATCATAAGGTACAATCGTCTAATGCATGAGCTATGAAAAGTATTTGGGAATTAATCTGGTCATAAACAAAAAATTAACCAATTTAGCTTGTCTCTAAGTATATAGTTCAGTGTGACCAAATCAGACCACATAGCTTACAGTAAAAGATGACAGTTGCCTGCAGTCTCAATGACAACAGCTGAGCCGAGCTGAAGAAAATGAAAATAGACAACTGAAAATGGCAGCGTAAACAAACTTGGTTTCTACAAATTAAATCAGGAATCTTTTTTTTTTTTTTTTTTTTTTTTTCATAAATCTCCATTTTGTGATTCTGTGCAACATCACTGCCCAAACTCGGTCTGGGCTTGTCATGGTCAAATCACAGTCGAACATATAGGAGCAACGTACAGTAACGTCCCACCGATGCCCCACCAGTGTCATATATAGTACTGTAATTCTCTTACAGCAAGCATCCAACTCTTATCTAAGTCAAGTAAGCAGGAAGTCATTTATGACTTTCAGTGCTGCTTTGCTCCAGCTCATAAAAACTGAATTTATGACATCCCATACATAATTAGATGATAAATATAGTTTGAAAGAAAACCTATAGAAAATCACTGTTTAAAAACAATAGTAAATCAAAAGAACACAAACATCACGTAACATCCAAATTACAGAACCACAAACTTTTCCGCTGGTTTACTGTAAATAAACAGCTGCAACTTTCACTGTTAGGTGAATATACATACAGGTACTAATGCATTTACAACAATGTCTTGATTATGGTTTTGCTATTTAATGCTATAAATCAAGCTGATAATAATTTACTCCCTTTAACTTCACATGCTACTAGAACAGAATACAAGCACAACAACTGTGTCAGAGTTTCACTTTGCCGATTTGACTCGATTTTTTTTATCCCCTTTGGCCTGTTTGTTTGGTTTCAGCCCCCCACTCTCACAAACTGTTTATTTCATCATTTTTGGCAACCATAGCATGTGATCAATCATTCATAATTTACGATGCTTCCAATGGCCTAGGGCCCATAAAAACAGATATTTACATTACACAAGGTCTTAGCCGGACCTCCCGAAAACAGACCAATAAATTTTGTTGTTGTACGGACACACAGGCCCCAGATAAGAGGTAAACTTTGCCTCTGTGTTACAGTAGAACACAGGGCAGTGCTAGCAGAGATGATGTTGTGGTCACATTCTACTATAACAATGACCTGGACCTCGTCCTTCAATTCCTGTTCCCCCAGCCAGCATCCCGCTGCCTTTCCCAAGCCCTGCTGTTGTTATTATTTAGCACTCCTCAAAGCAAACGCCCTAAATCCCTAGTGCAATACGAGTCTAAATGTAACAAACTGGCCCTCCATTTATCTGACCCTCTAGGGAGGAAGGCTATTGGCTATTATACAGGTTCACACACAAGAAAATTATTATTTAGGAAAAATGAAAACTACAGGAATGTCACCACCAACTCAGAAAACTTTTGCAGTTTTTAAAGCCAGAGACAGAGATGTCTCCGTTCTCCTTACCTCGACATGCTGTCTGCGATGCAGTTCTGACCCGGGTATCCTTCACCCCTGGCTGACATGCCTGGCCGTGATTTCCACGACTCCATTAACGCCGTTACTGGTGAAATTAGATTCAACAAAGGGTTGGACTGGTCCCTCACATCATGCCGCGTGAAAGACATTGTTCCTTGGGCTCCAATCTGGTAATGGAATGAGTGTCCACCGGAATTAACTCCAACAATGGCCGATGTGGGCATGCTGTTATTCTCTTGGTAATAGCTGCCATCAGTGGACTCCTGCTTAACCCCTTTAGACAGGACATTGTTGGAGAACACATCGGGCTCATAGTTCCCATTCATAGAGGAGACAGGGGGTCCTAAGATACCAGAAAGACTGTATTCATCAATGTTATTCCTCAGGGACAAATAGGTGGTCTCAGACGCAGGGAAGAGACCAAGAGATGGCGACTGCTCACTGTAGGGCTGCTGATTCATACATCCCTCATTTTTGTTTGGCTCGTTCTTAATCTGTGTGATAAAGGGTGTGCTACTCACATTACACTTAGAGCTACCTAAACACATGCTTCTGAAGTCAGTTCCAGGCTCGTTCTTTATGTACTTAACCATGCCCATCTGGTCTAAGCCGACGTTGAACACCTCCCCGTCCACCATCTCTACTTTAGGGAACTCAAAGTTCTTGAAGTCTGTGTCTCTGGTCAGACCTGTTGCTTCCGGGCTGTTGGTGTCATTCTGCACCAGACCCAGTCCACCAGCAGGACTGGATACGGGGAACCCAATAGAGGACGAGTTCTGCGGGCTGCTGACAGTCATAGTGCCCCCTGTGGCCGGACTGGAGATGGAGGGCCTTGCTGTGTTGCAGTTGTTGGCAGTGCTGGTGCAGCTGCCACCTGTGGGGCTCGAGACAGATGACCTAATGTTACACGTGGTGCTGCAGGACGGAGGTGATCTCACACTACTCATGCTCTGGGGGCTGGACATGGGAGACCTCATGACATTGAGTGGGCTGGTGAGTGGCGGGGAGCCCACTGTGGTGGACTCTACAGGGCTACATGTGGCTGAATTCCTGCGCTTGATGTTGGCCAGAGTTGCAGCACAAGACGTCTGGCTGACAGGACTGCTGACGGATGAGCACACTGCTCCGAAGCATGTAGGAGGACTGGTGGTTGACGACACCATATTGTTGCTGCCCCCAGGGCTGGAGATGGAGCTGGAGGTCTGGGGGCTGCAGGACAGAGACGAAGCCAGCATAGACGCTGAGCTAACTGGGGTCCCGGTGGTGCATTCTCTGGGAGTGGCGCCGGACTGCTGGAAACCGAATGGCTTTAACTTGGGGCTCTTTGTAGAGCTACACTGGGTGTCCTCTAGGGGCCGTCCGCACACTGGATACATCTTCCCAGGGCTGGTACTGCCCCCGTGCTGGCTAAAGGCAAAGTCTGCCTCCCTGGCAGCATTCATATACAGACCCATGGACTCAGCAACAGTCTTGGAAAGCTCCTTGGAGTCCATTTCCTGCTTATGACCGTGGAGAGAGTTGTTGAAGTGTGGGAGAACAAATGGCTGGTTCTGGCTGAGCCGCAGCATTGGCTGCTCCTGCTTCTTTGTATTGTTGTCTTTGCAGTCGGTGGCCGGGCTTCCAGCAGGGCAGCTGACATTGACTATGTCCATCAGGATATCACTGCTAGTCAGACTTGAATCTTCTGTACCACAGGAGTACTCCATGGTGCTGGGGACCTGAGACCATCTGTTCTCTGTATCGCTTCCATCAAAGAAACTTTGGTATCTTTTGGTCTCCATTGCTGGCTCATTGATTCTCCTGGCAAACAGGGCAAAAAAGGAAAAAGAAAAATAAAAATAAAACAATGAGAAAAGTTCACAGTGCTTCTGGTTCAAATTTGTTGTAGTGCAGCTGCACACAAGGCATTGGATTTATAATAAGAGATTAGTGGCAGGTGTTTTATAGGCATTTGCCTTTAGGCGGAGAATACAGGTCTTGGGAGATTAAAATATGTTTATCAATCTTAAATCTAAAATGCGAAAATACAGGCTTTTAGTTTCGGGTTGATTGCAAAGTAGTAAGTTCTTCAGTGGATAAAAACCGAGTAAGGCTAATGAAAAAGGACCGGTTGAGGATGTAGAAATATTCAATTTACACATAACACATCGATGATCTTCACTTATTTTGATATCATAATGACCTACCTTTTAAGAGTCACCTGAATAAAACTGTAAATAATACGTTAAATCTGAGGACGAAGCCCAAAAACCAAGACGCTACAGTATTTCCTCTCTCACAGATAAAGCTGCTTTTCGCTGCACTACAGGGGAATGTACAGTGATAACTTGAAGGTAAAAAAATATATATTTTTTTAAATGCATCGCAAGGGTTAACGTGTCTCCGTGACGTCTGCTGAGCTTTTCTCTTTTTTCTTTTTCTTTTTCTTTTTTCTTTTTTCTTTTTTTTCTTTTTTCTTTTTTTAATTCCCACCTCTGCTGCGCCTCTATTGGACAACTCAGCCAGAAACCCACCAGCTTCGTCAGGCCATTCACGGATTGGCCCTGAAGCTGCCACTCAATAGTTATTGCTCTTGCAGCCACAACATAGCTGCGACATAACTTGAAATGTTGTTTTAGCGGCCGGGGCAGCGCCGTCATTTGCAAAAGCGATAATAATAATAATAATAATAATAAAAACAGAAATGAAATCGAAATTACAGACGGTTCTCGAGACACTTGAAACGACCCATCACGCCGATCGGGCTTCGCCTCGTGCGATGTCTCAATGTATATTTTACATGCTCGGCTCTCGAGCAGCCCAGATATGGGAGTTTTAAGTTATGCAGGCTGGCTGCAAAATACCCCGTACACATGCCTGTGTGCAGATCCATGCGTGTAAAATGAAAGATAAAAGCGATGTCATCTCGCCAATTCCTCCCCATATTCCAGCCGTGATTGTCCTGCCTCTGTAGGACATGCAACTCTCTGCATTTTCTTTTTCTCCATTTTGCGTTTGCGCAGGATAAATACTAATAGGCGATTTTTTTATTTATTTATTTATTTATTTTACTTCGCCGTTGCGGTTAAAGTTTATTTATTTTTATTTTCTTTATCTCTGTGCGAAAGTCGTCGCGTTTTGCGTTAACGAGGAGGCATAAGAGCAGCAGCGAGAGCACGTAAATTATTTAAGTCGTATTTTTAGTGGGAAAGAAAAAAGAAAGAAAGAAAGAAAGAAGAAGACTTGACAGCATGAGATATTTCCAGGCACCTCTTGACAGGTGCGTACAGACATATATGATCTGACGTGAATCTTTTAAAAAAAAAAAACAAATCCTGTGGCTATTTCGTTGTTGTCTTTTTTTGTTTGTTTGTTTGTTTGTTTTGCACACAAAGTAGCCCACATGAACTTTTTTATTCCGGAGACACGGGGCTAACGGTCCCGGTTTAAAGTTACTGGGTATCTCTCCCGCAAGCCGATGCGCCGGGTTGATGCGAGTATTCAGTTATCGGCGACCTCAACGATTTACTTAGCGATTTATTATCCCGGACCCAGCGCCAAATTAAAAAAAAACAAAAAACAAAAAAAGAAACGTAGACCACAGACAAAACACCGAGCTCCTGTTTCCCCCTTTTCTTTTCTTTATCCTCCTTACCTTAATTACGACATTCAGAGTTGTCAGGTGGCTGTTGTTGTTGCTGGGCAGCGATTATCCAGAGGACAAAAAAAAAAAAAAAAAAAAAAAAAAAAAAAAGAGAAAGAAAAGAAAAGAAAAGAAAAGAAAAGAAAAGAAAAGAGAGAAAGAGACGCAGAGCAAAAGTCAGTCGGTGTCAACAAATGCGTCCCCGTCTACTCTTTCCAATACATAGTTTTCGGTTTTGACAGCTGAGACGCACCGGAGAAGTCTACTGCGTATTATCAGTAGTAATCCGCTTCAGCGGCGAGCCCGCTGCTCCTGACAGCGGCGGCGGCGGCGGCGGCGGCGGGGTCGGACGACGGCGGCGGACCGGCTCACATTATGGCCGTAATTTAGCAGATTACCGATTCCTGGGGCCCCGGATAAAAAAAAAAAAAAAAAAAAGGGAGAAGAGTAATAAAAACAAACGGAGGAGTCGTTCGGACTCGCAGTTACGGCGACGTCATTCTGTGCCCTCCTACTGCAACGAGTGCAACACAAACTCCGAGGAGGGGAGGTGGTGGTGGTGGTGGTGGTGGTGGTTGGGGGGGGTGGTGGTTGGGGGGTGTGGGGGGGGTGGAGGTGGGGGAGGTGGAGGTGGAGATGGCGGCGGGGGGAGGGAGGGAGGGAGGGAGGGGCTCGGAGCGCAGGTAGTCGGAGCCGTCTGGAAATAGGGCAGCGGAGACTCGGCGCAGCCTCGTCGGAGGTGAAGTCCCGAGACTCGGCGGCGTGAAGCGGTCGGGCCGGTTCGGAGGAAACAGCCCCCCCCCCCCCCCCACCACCACCACCACCACCGCGTCTCCTGCGTCCTCTTCTCTCACCGCACTTTTAAGCTTTGTTTCTCATTGTCATTACTATTATTATTATTATTATTGTTATTGTTATTATTATTTTTATTATGATTATTCCAGTGCCACCTCTCTCTTCGGGGGGCCACGTGCGCGTACAGGTGCGTGCGCGCGCGCCCGCGGTCTAAATCGGGGGGGGGGGGGGGGCTCTGACTTTTACAGGTAAGACGGAGCCTGTAAACCCCCCAGAAATAGTGAGACGAGACCCGGTTTAACCGTGAGGGGAGGTGGGGGAGGTGGGGAGGCGGGCGGGGGCGGGGGTGAGGTGGGGGGGGGGGGGTCGAGTCAGGATGTTGCCCTCTAACACCGGGACGCCTGCCTCCACTAGGTGGAGCAATATTTCTACTGCTTTCCAAAAAAGCAGCTCTACGCAGTGGTCGAGATGTCACCTAATTAAGTCGAATATTTGATTTCACACCACTGATGGAACCAAACTCTTCAGACTTCATGAGCTCAAAACCTGTTTGCACTTTAGTTGAACTGGAATTTTTTTTTTTTTTCTTTCTCTGCCCTTTGCTCGGCCAAACTTAAAAACTGGGATTCGTCTTTGCTCATGAACGACCAACCGCCTTCATAAACAAATTAACCTGGGAGGGGGGGGGGGGTCGTGCTTATGTGAAGGCAGAACATTATTCGGATCCTTTTTTTATTTTTAAGTTTATTCGTTTTTAAATGAAGCAAAAACACAGACACAATGGTGGTTGAAAAAAAAAGCACCATAAAAGGGAATATTGTTTGAAGGTGAATAACCCAAGAAGAAGAATAGATAAAATAGATGTATGCCCTCACTTTGCTCAGAAGCTATCAGATACAAACAACTAACTTCAGTTAGATGAAATCGGTACGGCTCTGTGATGATGTCCCTTCGGTGCACTTGTAAGAAAGTAAAATGTGCCCGCGCTTATCTGTGACACCAACATCCACAAAAATGGCTGTGACTCTATCACTCGGATTAAGCTGTTATTTACATTTTACTGTCAATAGCTCATGGCACTGATGTGAGTATAGACTCTGGTTTTACTCCGGCAATGTCCAATAATCAGTTTAATCTTCGGAGTTGTCAGTCAGTCGAGTCACATTCTGTAGTGTTTCACGTGGCTGTGCAAAAGTGTGCGTGCAGGACTTGGGCTTTGAGAGTGGAGCGCTGCACAGTAGTTTGAATGTTTCCCTTCATTGCTTGTCTGGGTTTTTCCAAGCCAGCCTGTAGCCATTACCCGAGCGAGGCAGCAGCAGTTAGATTAGTCAAAGCCATCCAAGCAACACTGCCCACCTCCCTGATCTGCCTGTTAATCACCCATGAATGGGGACCTGCTTCAGAAAAAAGCAGGAGAATTGAGATATAACCAACATTTCCCACCCTTATTCATGCGTCTCCCACTTGTCCATCGCGCATAAGGGGTGCCAGTCAAATCACATCATGAGCAAATCTAATTTAGCTTTGCATCACAGACTTCTTCCTCAGCGACAGAGTCATAAGAATTTGAAGACTGACAGCAGATCACGGCTGATATGAAATCAGTTATAATTGGCTGCCTCTCTGGTAAAAATTGAAGGCAGCTCCGCTGAATCTCACCGAGCTTTCAAGCACCATCGTTTTAGTCAAATCAACGATAATCACACTGGCCTGAAAACACTGTACATACATGGGAGCTAAATATAGCTGCCGGGGTGGGGGATGGGGGATCCTTTTGGATGGGTGATTGCTATGTTTAGGAGCAGGCTTCCACTCCAGTTTAGACACATAGCAGACAACTCCAGTGGCTGAGAGGGCCGAAGGCATAACGGAGAGGTGCATGCTGCTCCTCATGGGGACAGGTGAATTGGAGCATGTTAACTCTGCTGAAAACACTCGTCAACTCAGCAGAGGACCCCGTCCCCTTCCTGTGTGCTAATTACAGAGGTAGTTTTAATCAGTAAAGAAGAACGTCGCCACTATCCTCCCTCAGCTGCTTATTGTTCCAGTCGAGCAGTTATTCTTAAGCACCATTCACATCTAAAGCAATAACTTAGCTGTCCCGGCAGTGATTTATTAATTTGCCATTTCCTCGTCTTTCTCACAACTTTGATGTCGTCGTATAAAATATTTTAGTGTTGTCTTTGCATCAAATGAGTCATTTGGACAACATATTTTTGCCTATTACTTGAGATCTTTTGTTTTTTTTTCTTTTTCCCCCAGGTTCTAAGTGCTTAATTTTGAATTCCTCTCTGGTGGATATTAGCTGCTAGAAAATTAAACCTGCAATATCAAACAAGCTGAACACAACATTTATCACCTTTTAAGCTGAATTTGCAAACTTGTTAGCAAAAAGCACACATCCTGCAGATAAAGAGCAACTTTAGATTCATGGGGGTGTTGTGGTTTTTTTGGCCATCTGATGAACGTAGGCCCATTAATCACACTGTTTTTGGCTCTGTTTTGGTCTTAATCAACTGCTGAGAGAAATGTTTGCCTCTCTACCTGCAAACCATGTGTACCAGCTAGTCGCTAACTTTATCTGCTGTTTTGTTCTGTGCTGGCAGTTTGTTTATTCATTTATTTATTTTTAAAAGAGCTGCCTGTTGCATCTGTAAACAGCACTGATGGGGGGGCAAACCAAAACACTTAAGTTGACATCAATAAAACCAAAAGAGTGAGCTGAAAGGTGCCAAAATTCCCATAAGAGCTGAGGGGGAACTTCAGAGTTTTTGTTGTAACACTCTGAGTTCGTCACTACGAGAAACCTCTTCACATAGGCAAAACCATGCAATCCACCGTTAATAAAACATATTGTGGCAGCTTTAACAGAATTACTAAATAATTATCTCTGTTTTGAGTATGTTTGCCCAAAACTGTTTTGATCAGCTGTTCAGTAACATAGTAGATTGCTGGAATGAGATCAAGACACATGCATCATCACCAGCCCCTTGGCATTTTGGCCATTACTTCTTGTTGTTGGACAAGAATGCACTGGGTACACTTGATGCCTCTTACCTTGTATGTGGCAACTTGGAGTACATCTGTGAAAGGATCACAGGTCTGTTTTCACTAAATGTGCCCATTTTCTGCAGTAAACACTTTTCTAGCTAACGCGTATTTTTTAATGAGAAACCTGGTCTTATTCTCTGTGTCTTAGGAAGAATTTTGCATGGCTGTATCTGTTGCCATATCTGCCACACAGTCTGAATAACCTCACATTCGGATGATAAGATTCATGCCTATGAGGGTCAGACATGAAAACATATCCCATTGAATTTTAACTAGGGTTGCTATAGGAACTAGCATGTTTTTAAATCTCAGCTCTACAGACATGGTCAGTGTAGGCTGATTGTAAAAAAAAAGAACCTTGGGCTAAGTGTTAATAAAGATTTACGTAAGTGATTATTTTGCGTGAACTCATTGACAGTCATTTATTAACCACTGACAGTGGTTGTATGCAGGAAAATGCAAAAAGAAAGAAAATATCTTTTGCTATCATGATGTAATTTTCAAATATGATCAATATTCTAGCCTTTGATTTCCATACTTGATTAATTCTCCACCCTCGCTACAAATTTGATTACATTTTTCACCTGCTAATACAAGGTAAGCAATTAGTGTAATATTTAATATAATAGAAGTACTATTACCAGTATGAAACCGGTTAAATACAAGCAGAGGCAAAGAGTTATACAACCACCTTGCAATATTTTAATTTATTCGCCCGGAGGTATAACTACAGACAGAATCGTTCAAGTGTGACTGCATCAGTGTGAAAAGTTACACTTTCTAACATTTCAAATATAGGCCTATTTAACTGATTCCAGATCAAGGGAAGAAATATGTTAGGGAAGAACTCTATCACCATAGATAGATAGATAATGTTTAGATATATTCATGCATTATTTAAATGTATGCATAATTTAAACTTAAAAAATGCAAAGTTAGTTAGTAAATAAACAGCATATTATGCAAAATATGTGCGTGTCTCTCGTGAGACTCAGACAACGTAAATAAGGCCACCATCCATTCCCACTTTTGACACAGATTGCTGTTCACCTTAAGTTGCCCTACTACACGGACGGCACGTATCGTTTAAATGCTGAATGATATGCATTCAGCCTGCCTCCCTGCAGAAAGTCTCTCGTACTATGTGTACACCACCTGGGGTTTGTTCATCCTACTTAAGCAATGACGATTGAAAACACGTTGATGATTAAATAACATGTTTACCCTCAGTGTAGTTAGAAATACATATTCAGTGGGAACACTGCGTATAGGCTACACCCTGACTTCAGATCAGATTATTAAGATGCAGAGAATTATCACTAAATAATGTGTTGTTCAACAAAACTGTGTCAAGAACATTATGAATTGATATTCCTGGTGTCTGCTTGCAAACATTCTCCCCATCCTTCAACTTCTAGATACCAAGGTAATTTGACTTTAAAAGCCAACACTAAGATTGCGTAGTGTACATTTGAGTATGTTTTTGTGGCTGAAATGGGACTGCACTTGATTTTGTTGTGAAGTAAATTTGGAAGGGCTTCATATAACAATGATACAAATGTGTTGGAGGTTAAAGTTCTAATATGTACAAAACAACCTCTGTCAGTCAAACTTGCTCAGCTTGAATGCAGCTTAGAAAATATAATGCATTCTTACAGATAAAACTAGCCAACATTATATGAAAGAGTTAAAACTCAAATTAATTAATTGATCTTAACTAATACCTGAAGCTTTGAATTAAAAGTAGTAGTATTGCATCTGTAACTTAAACTTGAATTAATGTTTTTTTGGTCACTTGGGGGCAGTGTAACAATCTGTAAACACTACACTGAAACGCTTAACATGTTCACTCTCCTTTTACCCCTGTTTTGGTCTCCACCAACTGTTTGACAGTAATATCTGGCTCTTTACGTGCAAAATGTTCCACTATGTTCAACAGTTAATTGTTAACTTTTCCATTAGCAGCTCCAAAGCTGCCGCTGTTTTTCAGCATCTGAAAACAAGGTTCATGAGAGCAGTAAGGTTAAACCAAAGCAGTAACGCTGCTATCTCTAATACAAAAATAGGGCATAAAGATGCTAAAGCACTTGATAGAGGTGAGGGAAGCGGCAGAGCTGCGTGATAATTCTCTGGGGGTTTGTCACTCAAAACGACTGCTCTCCCCCTACACATGGCTGTTTTATCCATTGTTAATATGAACAGATCGATTAGATCGGCTTCAAGCAAAGGTTCAAAACACTTACCCCAGCGCTGATACACAAGATGTTACAGCAACGGTCCCTCCTTGAATTGCACTTCAGTGTTGCTCACTTGAACTAAAGTAGAGTGGCAGGTAAACCATGAGACAAACAGGATGTCAGAACGGTAGCCAGAGAAACAGCCAGACTCAATGTGTCACTCTGCCTCGGATCTAATGTAGCGATACAGTAGACAAGGGAGACCACACAGCAGGAGGGGAGAGGATTAGAACAGCCACCTTTACTCTGATGCACTGTCTAGCTGTTTGTGTGTCATTTATAGAGGTTACCTTCTGCTCCTCTGTCTGTTACATATGGTACACACATCCACGTGTGCATGCATGCGATTTCACTTGGAGATAAAATGTTTTGTTTTTTTTTTTTTTTAACAAATGTAGAGAGTTAAGCAATGTGAATCCCATCTGAAACTTTCATCTAGTTTTAAGCGTCTGGGTTTTGCATATGGAAACAACTGTGGTGTATAACAGTGGGTCTCTTGTGACCCTCACTGACATATATGTGTATGTGTTTGGGTGCATGTGTGTGTGTGTGTGTGTGTGTGTGTGTGTGTGTGTGTGTGCAGTGTTTGCACATATTGCCATGTGCTGATAATTTGTGAAAACATATTCTGGCCTGTTTTCAATCTCCTTTCCTCTGATAATTTTTCCACGTGACCTTTGGTCAGACAGACTGATAATAGTCTTTACATGATTATCTGGACCTTCTTGGTTCTCTGCTTTTCTTTTTTTTGCCTTTATTGTTTTATTTTTATTTCCTGCAATGCAAGTACAGCACAGTATATTTAACATAGTAACAGTACAAGACTCACAACCAATACAAAGACCAAAGATAATCACAACCACCAAAAGAATCAGTAATGACTATTGTCAATATTATAATCATGTTGTGACTTCCACATGCACCTTTATCAGGACAATGGAGACAATATAATGAAATACTGTTTACATAATGCACAGAAAAAATGATCATGTAAACACAACTTCCCTGGTTCGTGTTTGGCAGGTGACTTTTTTTAAATGTCATCCCTCCTGTCTCGACTCATTTCCTGCTACTTCACTGCTGTCTACTATTAAAATGCCTAAAAAACACTTTGAAAAGTAAAAGGTTGAGGAAATGTTTAAATAGAAAAAAACAACCCCTATTCATTATTCTCAGATCTGTTCATGTATTTCTCTGTCAACTCTGCACTTTCCTTTTGCAGGCGGACTCAGTGACCCACCTCAGCCTGAGAGCAAATAGGAGGTTTGGCTTTGGTGAATAGCTGAGGCCAAGGTGCAAAAGTTGAAATGGCCCGAAGGGATATATTGCACATATGGTACAGAGAGATTATATGGTCCCTAAAATAGCTTAATAGTACACTTTTCAGGGAAAATATAAAATGCTTCTGTGCCAATTAAAAAGTACAGGATCCCTGTACGCTATTCTTTTCTTTTCTTTCTGAAGAAAAAAAAAGACAGGTCTCAAATGTTTTTCTTTGTGTTTTCCAGGTGAACAATTCTGATACATTACACGCCGAAGCCTGTGGAAGATCAAAGCTAATCACGGCTGCATGGTTAAAAAAAAAAAATTCGGCTCTGTGAGAGGTAAACAATATCTGAACAGGATTTTAACAAAGAGCAATATGTCAAATCAATTAGCCTACAACTTGTCCCACACTGCCTGGATTGTGATCATTTGCCACTGAGGCAGTAAAAAAAAAAAAAAGACTTCTAGAAATGAGCAACCAGCTCTTGTAGAGGTTTGTGAACTGACGAGCTGCATGTCACATTAATTATGCCAGATATGGGCTGGCTGTGTTTCCGGAGTCTCACTTCATCTATTTGTAATAATAAAATAACAGCGAGATTTTCTTCTAACTGAAAGCAACTGTTTATGTTATGCATGACTGGAAATACTGTAAGCGCTCTCCAGTACAATGCTACAATTTATAAATAGCACTGTAGCCCTTTGCGAGCTACCATGGACCCACAGCTGTTTAGAATTTGTATAGAGATACATTCGTACACCCTTGTTACACATGGACTCTTTCATTATTAATGACAGCGCACAGCTTCTCAAAGTCAAAACCCTTAACAACCTCGTACTAATACTTAGAAAATAATTACATCCAAGTCTCTTTTCTTATTTTTCTTCACTTACTTTCCTCTTCTTATATCTAATGTTGGGCACTTGCCATTGTTTTTTCAAGGTGCCTGGTTATTATTAAGCCATCAGTGTCAGAATTTAATCAGTATTTGTGTGCATTTGGTTTATTAATTACATTGGCTGGTATGAACTCAGAGCACTTGAAAAATATCAAAAGCTGACGCCTGTGTCATGATTAATTTCGCAGTGAACAGTCTCCGCGATGTCAGTGGTAATTAGGCATCACCCATTGCATAACGCACCATGTGTCAGGGTGGGTGGCGTGAGTGTGTGAGTGTGTGCATTTGTGTGTGTGTATGTGTGCATGTATGTGTGTGTGCATTTGTGTGTGAGTATGTGTGCATGTGTGTGTGTGAGTGTGTGTGTGTGTGTGTGTTTGTGTGAGTGGAACTGTGGAACTGTGTGTAAGTGTGTGTGTGAGTGAGAGAATGAGAGAAGGAGGAAGGGAGAGGGGGATAAAAAGACAGAAAATGAGAGATGGCTTCAACTACTTCCTTAGTTCTTGGAAACCCAGAGTAAGTTTTCAAGTAATATAGCTGCCTCGTATTCATCAAGAGCTTAATTCTCTTGTTATATTACAAAATAATCAGGGTGGAGCATATTAAAAATGCAGTGCCTATATATTTGTCTATGTGGTTTATTGGCTATCTTGCTGGAAATGTATATTTCTCATATCAGTTTGAGTTTCATTTCCAAGCTGAGTTGCTCCGAGTGACTCTTAAAAACCTGTGGAAGAGTAGCTGTGACTGTATAAGGGGATCTGAGTAAAAAAAACATGAACACCAATGAAAGCCTATGGCAGTCCAAATGTTTTCACCAGGTGGTGGAAACAAACCCAGGACAATTACTATTATATGCACAGTGTGATTACTGGCCTACATAGTTGTCTATTTTATTTATAAAAAATGTTCCATTTATGCATCCACTCAATTTTGGTCAAATCCACGAAGCATTACTGTCTGGTAGCCATCTTAATTCTTTATTTTGCCATGTTAGACACATCTAATTTTCAGCAGTGACCTGCAGTGTGTCTGGCACGCTGCATGTCTTCAAAAACTTTGGAAAAACTTTGCACAGAATTAACTACAAAAGGGTTATTAATCCTGTGAGCGAGGGTTTTTTTTCTCCCTTACTCTTTTTTTTTTTTTCAAAAATAAACAATGGCCCATAACACTCAAATTAACACAGATTGGGATTTGATGTGCTGTGCAGCCAGATGGCTTGCTCGCTCACTCTCTGGCGGGCTGGCAGTGCAGCTGAGGACGAAGGCACTTCCAGAGCGGATTTGAAAGAATCTAGGCCAGAGAGAGTGGGGCTGCTCTCGGAGACTAGCCGCCAGTGCTGTCATGTTTTAGTGCACATTTTCTATTTGAGGAGGAAGCTGCTACATAGAGAGATGTGCAGCGAATGTGTGGTTGTTTGTGTATGTGCGCGTGTGTTTGTGTGCGTGTTTGTGTAAGCAGTGAGGAATGCCTTGATAGAATAGAAGGGAAAGAGGGCTCATCTTAGAGCTGTATAACAAGCTGGTGGAAAAAATAAATTCAGCCCTGCATTTTTCTCCTGTCCACCTACAATGTATCAAAAGACGTCTCTGTAAACTCAACACAGTGATGTTTGCATAAGTCCAAAATATTCAGATAACTAAAGTTGAGATATAATAGAAGTTATACCAGTAATTGCAATGCAAAATGATGTGAAAATAGTTCATACACACACACACTCACACATATATAAATATATATATATATATATATATATATATATATATATATATATATATATATATATATATATATACAATCAATGCTTAGTGAAATGTTAGTGTGCTTGAGATCAATGTGGGAGACAATACACTCTAATGTAAGTATGTATCCATGCACAGTGACTCTAGTGTAGAGATAAGCACTTTTGTAAACACTGTAGTGCAGACATTCAAATGCAACTTTCAGAGCCAGTCATTATTCAAAAGCCTAGCCTCCATCTGGAAAGTGGCAAACTTGGCTGTTTTCCTGGTGTTGCTGTGGAGGAAAACTGGGTCTGTGTGAATTTGCAGGACTCATGATACTTGGCTAAGGTGTAAATTTGTCTGGCTTTGATGATCATTTTCTTCACGGGCTCACTTTTGCCAATGGGGAAGGGTTAAAGTTGTTATAAGACTTAGAAACTTTTCAGGTTGTGAACACAAGTTTTTATGAAGCTTTGGCGAGTGACTGCAGAAGAGTGAACAGGAAGAAAAGGGGTAGGATCAGGAGGAATGATACCACACTGGCCATACAAACTGTAGACTGAACTGAGATAATAATTTGGACCGTCTGACCATCTCACATTTCCTGTTATCGAATGAAACGATTTCACCCAAAGCTTCATGAAAAACATCAACCATGAGTGAGTTTTAATTTCTTTAACAGTCATCCTCAAGGTCTGGAAATATGAAACTCTTGCATGGTTACAGTTGAACCTGAGCTTAAGGACAGTTAAGGAGTCAGACAGGAAAATTAGAAGTTTAGATCTAGGGCTGCCACCAACAATTAGTTTCATCATTGATTATTCTGGCAATTATTTTTTTAATCAATCTGGTAAGTGTTTCCTCTGTTAAACCTCAGAAAAATGTGAAGATCCCAGTTCCTTATTTCCCACAATTCAAAATGACACCTTCAGTTTACTTAAATTGTCCTGCCAATGTTCAGAAACCCAAAGATATTAAATTTCTGATTAGATAAAACGTAGAAAAGCTGCAAATCCTCACATCTGAGAAGTTTGAATTGGCAAGTATTTTTAAATTTTTCCTTGAAATTTGACAGAAACAATGATCAATTAATGTAGACAGATTAACTTTCTGTCAGTCGACCAGTTGATTAATCCAGTAACAATTTCAGCTCTGTTATGATCATCCACGGTGATCCCAGCTTGGAGAGGCACACGCTGTATATTCTCTATAGCAAGCGCTGGTAAATACACAGGTGGTTCAAAGATGAAAAGACACACATAACAAGTAATGAGTACAGCGATTTATAGTTACGGTCCCTGGAAGCACATTCATATAGGATTATGTTGAAACATCTGAGAAAAGGCAGTACTCAAAGTGGTTTTAAAGCTGAACATCCTTATTGCACATGAAAGTCATGTCCTTCACGAAGTCCTTTTGTTCTCCTCAGATACAGTTTCTACATCATATTCGAAATGGCTCCGTAACTCAAAAGAAAAAACAGGGGCGCATCAAGCTCAGCAGCAGATTCGTATTAATTACAAACTGGCAAACTTGTTAATATAACTCTGCACTCAAAGCCAGAAGTCTGTGTGAATGGCCTGAAGTGCCAGACAACACCTTCTGCTTCAATCGATGGCCATCAGCATGCACACCCCCTTACACAAGCAAGGCTGCTCTGCTATATATACACACACCAGCCTCGACTGCCTGAGAGGAATCTCCTCGTACAAACTAACTTTTCTTTTTCTTTTTTTTTCCCATTCTTTAGCAACCTCATTATCTCTGTGTTTGTGAGGGGCTGCAGATGTGCTTCTAGCATCTCAGAGGAATTTCGTTTATTTTTAAGATTAGAATTAAGACAAAGTTAAAGGAAAATTCTCCAGTACAAAGTAACAAAAGCAAACTCTTGTGTGTCTGCTTGTTTTTGAAGTGAATGAAATAAAACTGGGATGTAGTGGTTAAATTAGGAACATATGTGTGTTTTGACAGTGTGAATATCAAACACGATTGAATTGGGTTATCTGTAATGAACACATTTCCCCCAACAATACTATAATTAGCGATGCTGTAGCCTGTTGTTTTTATGTTCCTGTGTAAAGTAAAAAGCAGTGCTTAGGCTATAAAACTTTTCATTATCTGACCACAATGCACAAGTGTATCTGTTAGCATTGTATCTCAAAAAAACTACTCCGGCCTGTAAATTTAATTTACAGACATTTTATGAAAATTTTATGATTAAGATTGGCCAAAAAAATCCCAACTCAAGGATCACTTACTAGCTTTTTCAGGAGCTTTCAAACACGCAGTCATTACCAGAAGAGACAGTTTGCTCAGTTGTCATAGAGATGGATCTGTTATCATGTGAGCTTAGCAGCCGGTGTGATCTAATTCACACAGTAACCCTTTAGGTGCTTTTTCACCATTATGGCTCAAAGGTGAGGCATATAAATTATTTTTTTAACTTTCAAATGGTAGTTTGACAAAACAATCCCAAATCAAGGTCCACTTATCCGATTTTAGCAAAGCTTTCAACTCTATCATACTTCAACAGTTATCAGAGATATGGACCTGTTGACATACAAGGTGCAAAATGAACTTTCAGTCCTCACCTTTAAACCAACATGCCCAAGATAACTTTAAATTAAAACAGCTATTGAGCCATTGGTCCGATGGTGAGAACCCTGTTATTTGGTTAAAAGCCATCGGACACTTTGCAAGAAAGCAAATGAGCATATCTCCAAATATTTTGAACTGTTCCTCTTGAACATCGTTACCACTACGTGCCCTGTTGAGGTCACATCGCAACTTTTTACAACTTGATGTATTAATGCTCACGTGTACATTTATGTTGTGAATTTGTGTAACTATAGCACGCATTACTTAACCACCAGAGAAAACACCACACAGATTCCCCGATGTTTACAATATTTATGTCTGCAGGGAGAAACGGTATTTCCATTTTGTTAATTGAATAGATTTTTTTTTATTACCATTTGACATTTTATGACAACTCCCATTCCTCTTCCTCTTTTTAAAATAGCTTTTATTCAGTCAAGTGGTAACTGTGTGTACTGACTAAACAACATGCTTTAAAAATGTCATGTTATCTGAGGATTAGGAAACTGGCAACCCTAGCATCCCCGTTTTTATTATTTAGTATTTTTTTAAAGCCCCTGAACAGTCTGCTAGGTTTGTTTGATCAGACAGTGGTTAAAATGTGTGCCATAAAGAACAAAGCAAGAAGGTCCCTTTGAAAAACATTTACCCTTTCGTTCTTTCAACTGTACTAAACCTGTACCGGCAGAACCAGCAGACGGGAGAGGATGAAAGTTTTTACTTTTATGTTGATTTTTAGGTGGGTAAAACCCCCTGTGGACTTGGTATGGGTGTCGATGCTGATATTGAACATCTATTATGTGCAGCGAACAAGGTTTTATATATATATATATATATATATATATATATATATATATATATATATATATATATATATATATATATATATATATATATATATATATATTAAGGAATACTCTACTTATGTGGAAAAGTTTAAAAAGTAGACCAGACTTCCTCCTTTGGTAGAGGCTGTCCATCTACTTCAAGAGAGATAGCTCAGTTATCACGCTGGCAGGCGTTGTGGATTAAAGACGGAGGGAGCTCCTCGAGAGGGAGAAGGAAAACTGTACCATTGGTGTCTATTAACAAACATAATTCACACGGCAGGGTCCCGAGGTCCCCCCAGCAGGGAACACTAGTTCTGATTTGTGGAGCAGGTTTGGTGGAGGGATTGTAACACGTCATCTGTGAAAGTCGCCCCTCTATCAGAAATACTTTTTTTTTTTTCGGTCTTCTTATTGTTTTTGATGTTGTTTTGTCTGATGCAAGAGCCTGTTGTTTTATTTTAATAAAGCGGTTAAAGGGCCAGTTCAGACAAAATTACCTTACAGCGACTGGGGCTCACGTGCTGTACATGTTATTTCCAGAAGAATGTCAGCCAGTCAGCTATACAGTAACACACATTTAATCATCCATTATAAAAGTACGTTTTGTAATCACAATATCCCAATGGAAAATAAAAGTATAGCACAGTTTATGTGTTTGTTTGTTTGTTTGTTTGTTTTTGCTTAGCAATGTAAACACTGTTTAAGAACTTTGTCATTTTTCCATTCAATTTTTTTTTTCTTTTTTGCATATGGACTCCATTATTGGACTCTATAGACATACTATAAGTCAGTACTATATCCACGCAGCTCCAGGATTTCACATTTCAAAATGCTAGAAAAAAATGGTGAAACAACTGAAACTATTTATATTTAAGTAGTTGTACTTTAGAAGTTTTCAGTGGATCTATGAGATTTGAGACCAACAAAGATCTCATGTGTTTTGTACACTTCCACTAGCCATGCAGATAGACTTGGAGTTATTTGTCCAGATATTTTTCTTTGAGGTTTCTGCTTATGTCCCAATACAGTTGAGTCATAAGCAATTTTGTGTTGCTACAGCACAAAAAATTACATTTGAAAGAAACTGGTGTGTCCCAGTTGTTCTGGATAATCCACAGACCTCAGCATCAACAGTTTTCATTGTAACTATTTTCAACCAAATAAATGTTTACTATGCCTGAAATAGACTTTGGTGTTGAATGAGAGAAATCTCAGAGATGGATATCTCGAAAGCTGGACAAATTTAATAAAAATGAAAACAAAAAGTCTGTCTGGCTAGATTCAACCAAAGCTAAGTAGATTTTTTTCTTTTATTTATTCATTTATTTTTTAATTTTGGTAAACCAAAACTTTAAAGTCAGAAAACCTTTTACAGGGCTTTTGTGGTCATGTATCAAATACTGCAGCACTATTCAAACTGGGGAAAAAGTCTAGTCTCTGGGATTCACTAGACACAAATCCAAATGGATGAAGATGCTGAGCTGTTACCATTTATTTTGCTACATGACGTGCAGAGATTTGAGGGTGCAGTAGTTCTCATCAAATATTTAAATATTCAATATCTTATACCATCTTCATCTTCATTAGTGAAACCTCCTCTTCTTCCATGTATTTGTGCATCCTTTTGTGCATCCCATTCGGACTTACAGGAGCACATTGCTACATGAATTATCAGTTTGATTGCCTGTGTAGGAGGAACATTTACAGTAACGAGGAACCTGGGAACAGGATTTATTGTTCCATATGTCCTCCAATGACATTACTTGAAGTGATGATGATGGCAGTCATAAATTGGTGCTGATGGCCCACAACAGATAAAACCTGCATGGGATTTGTTTTGCCCACTGCTGGCCATCCAAGGCATAGTTTAAATACCGTATCATCACTTTCAATTAGACCACTGCTATGTGACTTCTGTGATAAAATATTACAGCAAATTGCGTCACACGCCTTCAACATCGATTTAGCCTGCATCCAACGTTAGCTGCTGCATGCTGAATGTTCTCTTAAATATTTGGGGGGAACATTCATGGGAATATCCCCCACTCTACTGTGTTGTTTTCAGCCTGTCACTCTCCATCTCCCGTAGAGGCATCATTCCTCATTTACACTGTCATCCCAGCACATGTTCAATTTACCACACATTAATCTCACTCTGCTTCACATCATTCCCCCTCGTCTCGTCCCTTAGGATACACCAACAGAAAAAAACAGGCTCTGCTTGTCAAAACGCGATGTGGCTGTGGCGTTTAACCCTAAAAGGAGTGTATTGAAGCAGTCAAATTTGGTATCACTTACAAAAGGTAAGAGTGTTCGAAAATTCAAAGTGTTACAGTATACCCCGAGTCCTATATAGCAGTGTCCCTGCAAGGCCTTTATAAACTTGTCTCAGTGCTCCTGGACTAACCTTTTGATAAGCCCTCGAGACAGTGTAAATTAAAGGCATTAAATCATGATTTGGTAGTGTGTGTGTGAGGGTGCTCATGGAGACATCCCCTTCACAGTCTAGTGGTCAGGGTGGAGGTGTGTGG
Source organism: Istiophorus platypterus (assembly GCA_016859345.1). Lineage (NCBI taxonomy): Eukaryota > Metazoa > Chordata > Actinopteri > Istiophoriformes > Istiophoridae > Istiophorus > Istiophorus platypterus. The sequence goes on along the minus strand of CM029114.1, from coordinate 8,903,679 downwards.
TGGTCAGTGCAGACAGGTCATCCCACAGCAGTGACGGATGGCTTTCATCAAGGGGCCCATAGGCTCACTGGGGAAATGTACATGGAGACTGCTGCCAAAGGAGCTGATATTTATCTACCAGAAGCCTGCTGGCCAGGACACGGGAAGAGAGGAGCGAAGGTGGGGAATTCAGTGAGGAAACGCACAGAATAGTGGTCACTTCTGTATTAAAAGCTATTATGGAACAACTCCTTTGTACACTGTGCAAATTTGTGGCTACAGGCAAATGCAATGTGGAAAGAATCCTAAGTGTGATTTCAGCTCAGAAACATGTAGTCCTACAACATGCCTCACAGCAGCCCCTCGCTGCTCTAATTTAATAGCAAATGGAGACATCCTGAGATTGGAATGAAGCCAATTAGCAGAGGCACAGCTGATTTTAAAGTACTGATTAAGGGAGATGTGCTGTGCTGGTTCTAGGATCTATTCCCTCACTGCGGACCTGCCTCAGCTTGAGCTGCCATTAATATCCCATGAGGCATTGGGGCACGCTCCTGGCCAGCGGCCAGATTCCCAGTTATCTGTTTAAACAATTTTGCAGGCTATTTCAGGAAGAGGGAACTCACTGCCCATGCCTCTTGGTGCTGTTATGGCAACAGCTCAGTTCATTTTAAACATAACATGGGGAGGTGATCCAGTTTCCAGACCCCAGTGCAGTCAACGTTTTGTAAGCTAAATTAGAGATTGTGTGTTTAATACAAGTTTATGATATTGCATCTGCACCATTGCCTTAAACTAAGCTCGAACGTGAGGTTATTCTATAATGTCATATCATTTTATCTCATGCAGATCGTGCAGCCAACAGCACGATCAAGCTGTGGTTCAAGGTCATTTTTATTTATCTCAAATTATGGTAATGCAAGTTTGCTGTCAGTCTGATAAAATAGAATTATACAGTCGTTACAAGGGAAGCTTGCATGAGTGGCTCTAATATGAATTTGTTCAATCCTGAAAATAATTGCTTATCTCTGTAACTGCTCCTAAATATAGGATCCCTTAATCCTTGATAACTGTGTAATTGTTGCAGGATTGGAAATGCAGGGAGTCCAATATAGAAATGCATAGGAATAATGTGATGTTAATGAATGGCACCTAGGTTAATAAGACTTTTCAAGCTGCACAGCCCACAGTAGTGTGAAACTTGAGAGACTTAGTGTTATCATTCATTTAATTCATCTGACTGACTTTTGTAATTATAAAAAGTTTGTTTGGTTCTGCCATAAAATTTGTATTTCTGGAATCTCTCATAGAGGGTAATATTGTAAATTGTCGTTCGAAAATCATGCTTGATTTTTAACGGAACCTGACAAAACCATATCACCTCTGGGAGCCTTTTGTGGCTGTTATGGTGCTTTCAATTATATCACATGAATATGGAATTTGCCAAGTTGTCATTGAATTGTAGATGTTCAAATTTCATTTTTTCTTCTAAGAACTTTAAGAACTCATCCTACATTTTGATTTAAACTATTAGATGTTGATGTTGAGGTATTTGATCAGAAGGAAATTTGGATCTGAGAAGATCCAGGAGAAATTTAAATTGACCTGTGATTGGAGGAGAAGTTAAAGAATCATCAAAGTTATAACAGTTTATAATGAGAAGAATAGAATTGTTCATAAAAAGTTGTGGTGAAAATTCAGTAGGATGATTCCACTGGAGATGAAGAATGAAAATATCATGGCAGCCCATCCAATGGTTACTGAGATATTTCAGTCTGGACCAAAGTGATGAACCAACTGACATTACCTAAGATGTTTTTAAACATATAAATAAACAATTAGTTGGAAAAATAACCCACAATGGAAAGGAACTGCTTGAACTCTATAATAATGGCATGTTGTGGTGTCCATCTCTCTCTGGCTGTGAAGCTTTACATGTAGACACTGTTATTCTCTGCCAGTCAGCTTTGTCATTTGATAATTGAGACCCTTGCTGCTTTAAATACTTAAAGTTCTTGTAATTGATGTGCCTGCAATTTAGCCACCAACTCTTTGACGCTTTAGAACTCCATTAGTTGCTTCACGTAGCTTTGAAAAGTCACATAAAAGTGGCCTCTTTTAAAGCTGACCCACAATGCTAATTGACTTTCATCTTCAAATGACACACTAGTTTTGCTGGCTTGGTGATTGGGATTTAATGACTTCAAAGTCCTTTTACATTTACTGCTTTCCATATTTTGGCCAGTCACTGCTAATATGATCTATCATGAATCTTTTATGACGAGCACTGAAATTAAGATGCACGGTAAATAAAAGAAATATAAGTAATGCCAAACATCTAATTCATATTCACTTATGATAGACTTGTAGTCGAATCATGTCTTGATGTTCTATAGATTGACTGAGGAGGCAGACAGGTACCAGATCAGTACAGTTTAATATTCTGCACTCTGCCGATTCCTGAGGCACTGCTTACAGCTGCATATATTCTGCGCAACCTGTGTGAACAGTTACACCTTACGAAAGCTATTAAAATTGACACGTCACTAATTATCTCCAAACAATCCAAGACCTGCGAGCAAACAAAGTTTTGTAATCGGCAGATAAATATGTGAAGTTATCACTGTTGAGGGGATTTTTGTGCAACAAAAAAGTATAAAAAGTGCCTCATGATTACAACACGATAACCTTGATTACTGAAAGCTCTAACTCACTTTTAGTTTTACTCCCAACAGTGTTAACTGAGAAATGCTCTGAATTCACCTTGATGCTGGCAATTTTATTGTTTGCAGTTGATTTTACTTTTGATATTTTCACAGTGGTATATACCACTTATTTTGGTAATGGTTTAAAAAATAATATATATTTCTAAAGTATAAAGCCTCACAGATTCCTCATTAGCATGCCACTATAATGGACGGACGAGTGACAAGGGAGTGCATAGTCTGCAGACATAATGCATAATTAGTGTACTGCTACCATTATCAGGCTCACCAAAATAGTCTGTTTTTCTTTCAAAAACAAACCCATTGTGATGCTGCCATGCCCTTAAGAGAATTAACATTAATGCAAATGTAATGTGAAGATGAATATTATATCAGTGTCTTTTTAAACCGAAAGGAAATACAAAAGATGTTAGCAGTGCCAGAAATCTGAGCCCAGCTACCCAAAAGATAGCGCACACAAAGGAATTTGAATTCACTCTCTATCACTAAAACTTAGTCCCAGCAGCCCACACATGCATAGAAATACAATATCAGACACACACACACACACACACACAAACACACAAACACAACCACACATGGCCAAAGAGAACAAGAAGGGACCAAGGGAGAGGGACAAATAGAAGAAAGATATGATGCATATCTTAGTTTGAAACAAAATTCACAACAAAGATCAGATTTTAAGGGAATGTTAGAATTTCCTTTTGAGATGTTTTTTTTGACATTTGATATTATGTCAGGTTTAAGACTTTGCAGGGTAAACTCCCAAGACATGAATTTAAGTCAATACAATGTCTACAGAAATATACCAGTACAGATTTTTTGGTCTGTGTGTGTGTGTGTGTGTGTGTGTGTGTGTGTGTGTGTGTGTGTGTGTGTGTGTGTGTGTGTGTGTGTGTGTGTGTGTGTGTGTGTGTGTGTGTGTGTGGTGTGCGTATGTGTGTGCATGTGCATGTGCATACAGTGCTGTATTTCCTGGCCGGCGTGTGTATTGTATGCATCCATCGGTCGTGGGCGGAAATTTCCGCATTATAAGCCAGAGAGTCTGTGTGCCCACTAACATGATCACTTGACAGGACATGCAAATTTTATCTTCAAAGAGACGTTAAGATGCTCTGAATCTCGATTAAGTCGTGTTTTTCTCCGTTAATTGTGTCATCAGTGCCAAAATGGTGAGGTCACATGTTCAATCTGACTAACTGCTCATAGACTAGACCGAGAAAGAGGTTTTTGAAATATTTGGAACAGCAAACTAGTACACTGTATGAATGCAGACATAATCATTTATTTAGTTACCCTTTTTTATATTTTTACTCTAATATATACTGATATATAAAATACAATTAAAAAAACAGGTCAGAGTCTCTATAAAATGAGGAAACAGGTATAAAGAACTTAATTCCTCTCATTTTCCATGTTCCTTCCACCCTCCTTTTTACTTCCTTCAACAGGACTCTACTAAGACTTGTAGTAAGATCTGATTTGACATTTTTCCTCAACATTCTAGGCCTTACTAGCTCTGTACCTCAACACAAGAGCAATGTTGTTTCTTTTTTTCACACTATGTGTCCTCTAAAAGGGTAATCAGCTGATGCGGATGCGGTGTTATTGCCTTCAACATGAGACAGCTATTTCAAAGTCATGGGGTTAACGTTAACTCGATTAACCTGCAGGACAGTTCTCAGTTGAGCCTGCAATATTAATGTTCACCTGCTAGAAATAAGAACCCTGCTTTGGTCTGGCACCGACTTAAATCAAGGACCCATTGTTTCCAGCATTACTACAAATTTCAAGTGGCATATCTTCCCTGATACTGTAAACTGCATATGTGCCATTCAAAAACTGAAAGCTTGACAAGCGTGGCTAAAGTAGCATATGGGGGTGGGTCCTAGCAAACAGTTCTGCAGGTTTAAGTTACTGCATGAGAAAACTATTGACACTAGGCTTAAAAAACAGCCATTTTAACAAGTGCATACAAAACCCTAATAGTTACATTATTGGGATTGTCCTAGATCAACGTCTCTGGTCTTTTGCTGTAAGATTGTCTGCATAGCTTTATTTTACAGGTCCTTATTATTCCAGCTAATTTCCTGGAAACTCTCCTCATAACTTCCTAAAAGTTAGCTGGTATTTAGCAATAGATTACAAGGATATTTCAAGAAAGGCCCGGCAATAATTATGAGGGAAATGGAGGGAGAAAAAAAATGATAAGAATAAAAAATATACATAAACCCTTAAAGTGATTGGAGAAACGGGATGACACTGCCCCTGTCCATAGGGCACAAGGGGTCACTGAGGGATTTCATGAGTATGAAAATGATGTGAATAATCAAATCCCCAAATAATGGAATATATTTTGGAAGAATGGTGTTCATCCCTAAAGCAGAGTTCCAGAGACTTGTAGCATCTATGCCAAGGCACACTGAAGCTGCTCTGTTGGCATGTTGTAGCTCAGCTCCTTACAAAGACAATCTATCTTGGTCTCCCCTTTAATTTGTCACCTGTCTTTATATGTACCATTCAGGAACAATGACTGGTCGGTGGAGATCCGAAGGGTGACACGGGTCTCTGATCATCCCCGTTGTTTCATGATCAACTCTTGCATGTTACCCCTCGCCGTCTGCGTGAGACCTTAAACCCACTCGACCAATAAACGAAGGCCATCGCCATAATTACAGTACAGAGAAAGAAGACCTGCTACGCATCAAAATCACAGCCCTCAGTTTGTTAAATCACATATGTCAGCTGTTGAATTTGACTCAGATCCAAGGCTTGCTGGTAATGAAACGTGTGTGGGGGGGGGGTGAGTCAGCCACTGGCCTTTGTTAATTGCATGTCTCACATCGTCCTAGCCGGGACAGTTAATTGGAAAAGATCAAGGGGATTTGCAGTGTTAATGAGCTTCCCGTGACCCCAAGTCATACTTGGGATACCAGAGGAGCCTTTTCCTATCTCTCACATTCACCGGCCCTTCTGGTGGAGCAAAAACTTTTCGTTTCTGGACGGTGTGGTTCTGAACAACTATTGCCTCATCTCCTGTGTTTGGTAGTATCAGCTCAGAGGGGAATAGATGGTCTATTATAAGCACAGAACTGTTTAAGCAGAAGTAATCAGTTGTTCATCTGTCTCAATGTCACTGTGCGTTCAACCTGCAAAATGTTGTATCCCAAAGTGTTGGATGCCCTCTACTACTGCATATTCCTCGTTTTATGTCTTTGTACCATATTGTTAGGATAAAGGAGTGATAAACAAGAATGAACTGGGTGAAGCACACCACACAAGCATTAAATAACACTGTTTTTTGCCATGTAATATCTTGTCATATAATGTTAGAAATACCAATAAATACAATAAACGTGCTTCTTGGAAAACCCTCAGGTTCCTGCTGTTGATATTAGCACCATTAGTAATTTCTGTTTTGTGTGTTTTGATCATGCCAATGTCTGCATCCGTCTGGTCTGATATAGAAACCACATTATAGATAATGAGCCATATAATTTCTCAGACCGATCAAGAGGCAGAGAAAAATTGCTTGCCTGTTCTTTTCCAGCAAATAATTGTCCTCCCTTGTTGATTTTATTTTTGTCGAACACTTTTTTTTTCTAAACATTGCCCGACACTTTCAAAATTAGGCTCATACTAAAAAAAAATTCTTTGCAAGAAATCACAATCATTGTTCACGCCAAGACACCTTCCAAATTCAAAGTCTGCGTTATTCAAGCAGAAAGAAATACCAGAACAGAAAAGTGGCATATGCAGAGTAAAAAGTGCAAGCACTGTGCACTAAATATCGGGTGCATACACAGCAAAACAACTTAATCATGACTGCCATTTTAATTTGTTTTTCCTATCACAAGAAAGAAACCAAATGTGACACACGCAAACAGTACAACTACAGTTTTTCTCATTCTAATATCGAGTCTGTATGTCAGAGTATGGCTGTAACTCAACACTATATGCCATGACTCTGCGTTGGCCTGAGGGGGTTACAGTGGTAATATGAAGTTGGGCCCACAAATCATAAAGGATTCTGGCCATCAATCCGCAGCCCAGTGTTTACTCAAAGCCTTCACAGTGTGTCAAGACAGTCAAACAATATGATATTGAAAGTTCTGTTTGATGTTGAAATATTCACATCAGTATTCATATTACAACTTTTCTTAATATTTCTCAGAGCAATAGCCCAGTAATTTGGATTAAGGGTAACTAAGGTATAAATTGAAGGGGGACGCCACCACTTTTATATGTCAAAGTCAAAAAATAAATTCATCTATAAGCATGGATTTATTTTCTTCTTTAGCAATTCTTTTGTAGCAATGATTATGCTTTTAGTTATTTTGTTTAAAAAAGATACACTCCGGATTTTGGGTGAAATCTAGCTCTTGGCTTTATGTGGTTTGAAAACATTTTTTGTTGGCCGCTTTTTAATGTAAAGTGAATATATAACTTCGCCTAGCTTCCCTGACTGAATGCACACTGTCACTTTCACATTTTTCAGAAAAATTCTTTAAGACAAAGAGGTACCAACTCTAACCCAGGGGAGGAAGAGTAGGATCCCATGATTTTGGAGCAAAGATTGATGGACTATGTTTGACTCTTCTTCTTCAAAATGAGTCACTTTTATGTCTGACTAAAACAGATAAAATCATTTGCTTGCCTGTTAAGATGTAGCTATTTTTAGCATTCATGGACTATGACAGTGTTGCTAGTGCATTCAGTATCAGATTTGGGTTAAACTAGTTAACTAGATTCATCCTACTATCCATACAGCTTTATGACAGTGAAGTATTAATGGCTATCCATCATGCAAACATTAATAAACTGGGCAGACGTTTAGCAGGAAACTTTGAGGTGGAAGTCTGCAATTCTAGCTTCACTGAGGCAAACCTAATTCATGCGAGAACAGCTTTCGTGAGAAGATGCTGGCTTTGGAAGACTGCTGCAAATTAGTCCATGGTGTAAATAGAAATGCTCCAAGCAAGAGGTGGAAATCTTTCTCTTGCTCTCCAAAATAAGAGCCATAAAACTCTGGCAGCACCGTTACAAAGCTGACCATAAGTCTGTCAAACATAAAGCTTTATTCAGCAGCATCACATTTCCTAATAAAACCTCTCCAACTCAATTTGCTTTGCATCCTAGAAACACGGCTGACACGAGATACCAAGAGTATAACTCACTAGCATTACAACAAGGAAATTAGCGTAGAGAGGAATTCAAACAAACTAAATCAAAATATACTTTTAGCTTATTCTTTCAATGCATGAAATGTAAAGAATCCTAAACAGGAAAAGACACGGAGATAACATTTTATCTGTGGCATTTGGGCTAAGGAGCAATGTTGACTGAGTTCTGTATCAGTTGCAACTTGTGTTATGCCAACTTGTGTTACATCCATCAAGTGGTGAACGCCAAAGGAATTCTAATGTTAATCCTGTTGTCTGCTGGATGTTACAGTAGCAATCTTTTTCTAAGGCATTCACCATACTGGCTTTGTGACTCGATAATATGTTTAGGTGTGTTTGATGTTGGGCCTGTTACCTAGTTCTGCCCAAAAACTGACTGATGCAGCTTTAAAAAACTTGAATTTACTGTGTTACATGGATGTAGGATTACTTTCTCAAAATGACCGTTGGAGGAAATAACATGTGTTTTTCTAGCAGCTAATGCTGTTTTCATCAGCCAGCAATGTGTCAGCTCCAAAAACACGTTACCCCAATTCTAAGTCAATAGTGACTGTGATCTCCTAGAGAAGCCAACTTATCCTAGAGAGCTTGTGCCACAGTATTTCTATTAGTTTACCAACTGCCTATCCAGATCCAGACATTCCTTAAAGACAATGTGGGCCTGTTTCGCTGCCTACGACAGAGAAGGGAGGTGAACATCCGACTGAGAATGACACAGAGACTGCTGATACCAAGCCTTTCAAAATTTGGTTCAACTCTGCCCACAGTAATATGACCCTCGGAAAGTCAGCTGGCAGAGACAAAACACTGGTGCCTGAGATTGCCAAGACAGTACTATACTCTGTTTAGTGCAGCTGCCCTGGGGATGGTTGTAGTGGAGAACACAGCACTAATGGATCAAAGCACACAGGCCTGGACTTGGTCACACTGTACAGCCTCTCTGATTTGAACTATTAAAGCCAGTGCTCTTGCTTGTCTATTTTACTTCAGCAAGCGCAACACAGAGTCTGCTCGGGGTGCTCTGGAGATGCACGTGACCTTTACTGACTTTTATTTAGCTCATTTTGACTCATGATGGCCACAAAAACAAAAGATACACTATAAGTAATTCATTAATGTAGTATTACTGTTTTTAAGTCCTTTTAAGTGAATGACAGTGGGAGCTGGGAGGCAGACTTGGAAATTTCAAAGGGATATTCCACCTTAATTTGCAATTGATGACCAGTACTGTACAAACAGTACATCTTGAAAGACAGGAAATTAATTGAGTAGAGCTCAGATTCTTGGAATTCTGACTTTGGGAGAGTTACAAATTTTGGCTGACTCGCTTAAAAGTCATATGAATTCAGATTAAATCTGTTTTAACTCGACCACTGGGGAAAATGGAGGCAGTGGGTTACCGGGCAGCATTTTCCTGTCCCGTTATACTGACCTGGGTGATAGACACCATCCATCCTGCTAAAGGCCACATCACTCCTTGCACTCCTCCGCCTGCTAACAGCCCATTACTGTTGCTGAAAATGCAGACTACATGAATCATGCCACAGCTGCTAAAGCTCCCTAGCCCCAACCTAATTAAACAATTAGGGCTCTTGGTTAATAATCAGTCATCATAAAAGGACAAATGTGGGCTAAACTGAATTAGTCATATGGCAGTTCAGAGAGTAAAACGTAGTGGTTCAGATAATACCAGTTCCTATAAAAAACAAAAAAATAGGTCAAACGTGTTGTTTTTTTTCTGTTTGACAATGTGACAGTGATGTTTCTGTACAGAACAAACCCCATGGCTGAGACATCCAACAAAATCTGAGCAATGTCACCTCTGAAGTAAATCTTGAACCGTGTGCACACCATTCCAACCACTAGCGAATTGGATAAATGAATTAGGTAGTGAGGGACGACAGATTTCTGCTCAGAGTTGTCTGTGTCTGCAGGGCTGCTCTCTTGCCATTTTTAATCACATCTTCGAATTGTTTGAAATAAAAACTTTGCATCAAGACAGCACTGATACTCGAAGACTCTACATTAAAGCAAATATATAGGAGAAGAAATAGTCTCACCAAAAATAGCCAAAGTGTGTCCTGATGGTGTTGTCACGAGATCACCGCAATTATCAAATTTCACCCTGTTAGGAACACAAAGGTGTATGGAAAAAAAAAAATGTGTGCGTGTGTGTGTGTGTGTGTGTGTGTGTGTGTGTGTGTGTGTGTGTGTGTGTGTGTGTGTGTGTGCTTGTGTGTGTGTGTGTGTGACTGCTGGGTCAGGAGATGCACTGACTTTTGTTTGTGTAGCTGGGAGCTTGAATGTACACGGCAAATTTTGAACCAGTCAAATTGTAAGTGGTAGAACAATCCTTGTCACAGACCAAAAAAAAAGGAAACCAAACCCCAGAGATGGATAGAGGCAGTCACATACAGCCTCTGCTACACTGTAGAGGTGAAGAATAAATCCAACAACGCAGATGTGCCATTTGACATTTAAAGAAAAAAAAAAAACTGTTTACAGAAATTTGGTGCGACTTCAGTTAAAGACACTTATGAGCTTTCTAACCAGGCTTCTGTACCGACTATGCAGACTCCAGCTTAGCAATCTATGTCTTGTTTTGTGTAGGTCACTAGAGGTAAAGAGTGGGAGAGAATGAGAATGACGAGGGAGGCAGAGAGGCAAACATTGAGGGTGTGGGAGGGGAGAGAGAGAGAGAGAGAGAGAGAGAGATTTTACTGCAAACAGGCCAGGGGGATTTAATCACAGTAAAACACTGAACTCTTATTGGGGGTATCAAAACATTTTACGAGAGCAGCTGTGCCAAACTGTAGCACCACAACAGTGTCCCAGTCCAAAATAAATCAGCAGTAGTCCTCCAGATCACCTTATGTGCCTCATTTAAACCCCAACTACTGTTCCACTGGCATGAAATATATCTTAGACATGGCATAAAGATTCAGTTTCTGTAATTCATCGCTTGCTTAAGTCAAGTTAAGTCAATTTTATTGATATAGCACGAATTGCAACAAATCTGATGTGGCTGCATCAAATAATTTCTGCAGATTTGGCAGTTGCATATTCATGCTGCCATATTTCAGTTCTACCAGATCCCTAAGGTGTTTTATTGGATTGAATTGAATTGTCCACCGAACTCATTATCATGTTCATGAAAGAAGTTTGAGACTTTCGCTTTGAGACATGGCGCATTATCATGCTGAAAGTAGGCATTACAAAATGGTCAATGTGTGTCAAGAAATGTGTGTCAAGAAAAGATTCCCCACATCGGACACCTACACCACCGGCCTGGACTGTTGACACGAGGCAAGTTGGGTCCCTGATACCAAATTCCGACCCTTCCATCCGCTGCCTCAGCAGAAATCCAGATCCTTTAGACCAGGCTACGTTTTTCCAGTCTTCCAACTGTCCCGTTATAGTGAGTCTGTTCCCGCGGCAGCCTCAGATTTCCATTCTTGACTGACAGCATTGGAACCCAACGTGATCTTCCGCTGTAGTGGCCCAATCACCTCGAGCTTCGACATGTTGTGCTTTCTGAGATGCTTTTCTCCTCACCACAGTCATAATAAAGAGTGGTTATCTGAGTTCTTCAACCAATCTGGCCATTCTCCTCTGAACTCTCTCATCAGCAAAGTGTTTCCGTCCACAGAACTGCTGCTCACTGGATGTTTTTTTTGTCTTTGGCACCATTTTGAGTAAAAACTCTAGAGACTGTTGCGTGTGAAAACCCCAGGAGATCAGCAGTTTCAGAAACACTCAAACCAGCCGATCTGGCACCAATAATCATGCCACAGTTAAAGTCACTGACATCATTTTTTTCTCATTTATGATGTTTAATGTGTATATTTACTGAAGTTACTTACCTGATTCTTCTGGATTTTATATATTGCACTGCTGCCACATGATTCGCTGATTGGATATTGATGCATGAATGATGGATAACAGGTGTTCCCAATAAAGTGCTCGAGGATGTAACTGAAGATGACGGATCCAGGAGGATGTGGAGCAGTTTCCAGTCTCGACAACCTCCTCTCCACCACAAAGGCCTCGAAGGAAAAAAAAGTACAATACAACCATACAAGAGTCAACACTCAATGACACCATTCACACAAAGGAGAAAAGGAAGCTGCACACTGTGGAGTGTAGAGAGACGGGGGTTGAGGTTAAATCTCCTTGAGGATGACGATCCAGATCCAAAACATCTGGAATGAGGCACCGATTGAAAGACAAAGAGACAGTAAAAGACGTCAACAACAACATGTCATTCCAGAGACAATGTTCTTATTGCTGTGGAAATTCACAGATCTCACTGTGACCAATTTTCATTGGACTTTCTACCCCAGAACTAGTCCTTGTGAAAACTGGAGATTATCCAAGGTGAGACTTTCTGGAAAGAGATACTGGAAATGAATTTGTTGCGGAATGTGATTTTTCAATGCCGTCAGCACCATGAATTAAATTGAATATTCACCTCCACAGTATTAGGCTAGGTGCAGAAGTCTAAGAAATAGATATCTCAAAATCAGGGCAGGTAAAACCTAAACTATCTACATGACTAAATTCCACTAGAGGTAAGTGAGAAAATGTTTCGGGTTTTCTCATAATTTGAGTGAAAAAAAAACCTTTTAATTGTAATGCTAATGTATTGCTAATAATGCTTTTGCCATCTGATGCATTAAAGTGGTGGCAATCCTGTGATTATGGCAGACCACATTTGAAATGGATAAATTAATATTTCTAACACTAACCCAGTGCTTCAAAGCATGCAGGTTTCCAGGGCCAAACTGGGATGGACAGATATGAAATGAGCAACAGATGGCTAGAATTGATGAGGAGAGGAAAACGACACTATTGAGTTGAGCTGGAGAGGCGTTCGGACAGATTTTAGACCTATCGTCTTCATCATAATAAACCATTCATTTGACTAGTCAAAGGAGAGCACTCCACAAAACAAGGGCCAGTGTCTCTATCACAGAAAGATTTACTGCAGATTGTACATCCTCCTACACACACACACACACACACACACACACACACACACACTCACATTGCAGACATTAAGGACCTCTACTGACTGCACTCATTTCCTGAACAAATAAAGTAACCAAAACCTATATCTCTACCAGTCCACTCCTTAAACTAGGTATCAGCTGTACAGATGAACGAGAATTGTCACCTGACTCCGCAGTTCCTCTCGGTTCTGTGGAGCCTTTTATCATCGTTCAGCTTATTGTTCTGGTTTTAGTCATGCAATTATACTGTTTTGCTTTAGTCTCTCATCAGTGTCATCTAAAGCTGCAGAAAGCAACTGTTTAGGTAGAAAAAGCTCTGATAATATGGCTGTAGGCCACCTGTCCAGCACCAAATGGCAGACAGACGAAGTTCTGGTGAAACAAGGTGGAGCATTTAGCAGCTAAAGAGCCAGATATTTTTGCCAAAGAGTTGGTAGAGACGTTATCTGTGGTAAAAAGGATGTGACTTTTGGACTTTGATTCACCAGTTGGCCTGAAAAAGGACTTCAGATGTTATTCCATGTCTGCCGGATGTGTAAGTGGGCAACCGTTCGCTTACATGTTACCCGTATCGTCTTTATAAGATGATATGAGAGTAGCCTAAAACAGAAGTGAGAGCTGGTCAAATGTCCTCGTACTGGTGGATATTTTGCGCATGTTCTACTTCACAGCATATATGTTTTTTCTTGCCAAAGCAGGAAAAGCACAGGTGTTACCAGCCGAGATGACAACGACTCAGTTCAATTCAGCTCTCAGTAAACCGTGACAGCGGAATCTAGGCCCTGCATTCAAAATACCAGGAACCTGAAATGAAAGCAAAGAAAATGGAACTCCGCCATTCATTTTATTATTTACGTCTTAGCTGTTGCTACTGTGACATGTCAAAATGCCTATATACTGTGAGCATTTATATGTAACGGTACCTGCAGTAAGAGCCCGAGAACACACACATGCTTATATGCACGCACGCACGCACATGCACACGCACACACACACACACACACACACACACATGCACACGCACGCACATGCACACCTAATGCGGATAAACACTGGATTTCTGCTGTATACGGTTCGCTCACTGTCATACTCACTCCTGCATCAAGCATAGGGAATGATTCACAGAACAAAGCTTGGCTCTCTGGAAGCTCACGGCAGAAACCATGAGGAGACCCGTTACCTAGCAACCGCTGTGATTGTCTCACGCTCCAGGTGCAACTTCCGCAAAGAAGCTAGCTCCTCGTGAACCAAGTGGGTGCAACGTTATTTGAAACCCCGTTATTCTTGTATTTCAAGAAAACTGCAAGGAACAAAAGAACAGTGAACACTGGACACACATTGTGTTTGTGCACTTAAGGTTTAAAAAAAAATAATAAAAAATACAGTAATAACATCTGTGAGCTTTAGGATTTGAGAGTAAAAATCATGAGCTCAGGCAGTTTTCCCTGATATCGCATTGACTCTTCACCCAAGCTTCAGTCTTTCTCTGTCTCACTCTCCGCACTTTCATATTCTGTGATCGATGATATAATTAATCAGACAGCTCTTTACAGCACTGTAATTAATCTTATTTCTTGTTGTAAATTTGGGGCGAGACATCTTTGCAACAAAGCAGCAGCAGTCAGTCACATCAACTTCATAACTTCAACTTATATCTTAGCTCAAAACACAGCTCAGAGTTGTGGAATTGCATAGACGAGTCAAAGCAGAGTTTTTAATTCACAAACATAAAGAAAAAAACTAAATTACTCATTCAGACTGGTTCAAAATGGTTCCCATTAGGCATAATGAGATATAAAATAATATATCTCTAAGTTCACATATAGTTGGACACTAAACTGATATGCTCTATGGATCTGCGCTAAGTGCCATGTTTTACAAATACAGGACTCTGAGGCATTTAATATCTTTGAAAAGCTCGTTTCAGATCTGAAGTTTTTCTCTGTAACCTTAAGTACTCATGACTACATGTTCAGTAATCCAAGTTAAAGTTTGGAAAAACTATCCTTGGGCATTATTTGTTAGAGTTTAACAGTAAAAAAAACAAAAAAACTAAGCTCATTTGTTTTGTAGAACTGTGTGGGTGTGTTTTAATTCGAACCGATTAGTATATTTGCAGCTACTTAGTATATCACAGCCTGGTAATATGCTATGCAGACAACTGTCATCAGATTCAAATTCAAATATTGACAAAACCTGATAGGGTTACATCCTCAAAAGTACAAGACAAGCCTTTTTAAAACTGAGTTCCAGCCCATATCAAACCAGTGACAAGAGCATAGAGACAAATAATAGAAATCTCTTGTGTGAAATAACAAATTTTTCTGGCTTGACAGACAACAGTGTGTTCATGTAGGACCGCATTGCTCATAGTAAAAAGCTCATTAGGAAACCAGGGCCATTATTATTGTTTCATCCTGTGCCCTAGTTGTAACTTTCTAAAAAAATAATGAATTTAACTATAATCCCTGAGTGAAAAATCTGTTTAAATCCGGATTTTGGTTTATACTTTATACTGTACCTAGTCATACATGAGTTTGTTGTCTTGCAGCTCATAGACTTAAAGAATGTTGGGGATAGAATATGCAGATTAAGAAACTTCCATACATTGACAATATTTTCCTCATCTCCTTAATGTAGAAAAATATCTATTCTACTGCAAATAAATCTGCCTCTATCTTTTGTATATTGTGACCAGCACCATCTGTCTCATCTCAAACTGTTATCCCATCCTCAGATATATTTTTATAAAATAAGTTCAAAGATATTTGACCCCCCAGAGGATTCTGCTTGAAATGGCTCCAGATATACTCAGGCCAAGAGTCTATTCAACATTTTAGTGAAGTGGGATCTAGACAGAACTATAGGCTCCCAGGGGAGAAAGGAGAGGGGAATGGGGGTGGGGCTGGGGGGGGGGGGGTACCAAAGAAAGTTTAGGGCCAAGGCCTGGGAAACAGTGCCATCTATTGATTATACTTCCTGTCTTGCTATATTACGGCAGCAATGGCTGCTTGTGGGCTCCCAGTAAAGGTTTAACAGAGGAATATCTTCCCTCAGACATCATGTATGTATTTCCTGATGCATGTTTTGCCTCTGAGATAAGTGGTTTGTCAAGCACTTAGTCCAAATAATGTAATGCAGATTTGTTTACCACTGGTAAATACTGATGAATAGCTATTGTACAGTATGTGCATGCATTGTGGCTCTATATGTTTTCCATAACCATATGTGACAGCATTTAAACAGAATCATAATCTCCTTGGGAGTCGGGATGAATGTGAATCTGGAAACTGTTTTGCAGGGTTTTTTTTTTTTTGTTTGGTTGTTTATTTTATAAATATTGTTATTTTGACGAGGGTGCTATTTTACCATTTGTTCTGCTAATGTAAATGTTACTTTTTTTTGTCTATTTGATGTCTTGGTAAACTAAACACAGTTTTCCGACGTGGTGGAAATGTAAGCTTTTTTCTTGCATGCAGGCAATATTAGTCTATGTAATCCATAATACGTATGCGACAGCTTTGAAAACTATTTCAAAATCCTCTTAATGATCAGGGAAATTTTCTTTTATGGTGTTTATTTTAAAGTAATATATTTGATTTATATTATTTTATGGCATTCTTTACTTTCTTTACCCCATTTAACTTTTATAGCGCTATATAAACATCTAATAAATGGTGTATAACCTATAAAGCCTTTAAACTGTTAAATAATAGAGAACATAATTTTAACAGGTAAACTACTCCCTTAATGTAGCCTCAAAGCACTCACACCCAAAACTGAGTGGACTTTGAGCATTATAACTGTGACAAATCAGTCCTCGACAACTACTATCCATGGTATCATAAGATTAACAGGGGTCCCTTCAGTCCAACAGCTGTATATTCAACAGCGGACACACTCATGTGGGAGCATGAACTTACAGACTGGGTCTGACATCACAGCGTTCTGTAGGAGTTTGTGACAAGATTAGATGAGAAAGGAGTTATTCACCAGCTCCGCGGTTGATATTCACAGTGAAAGACAACCGTCAGTGCCCAACTGCTCACAATGCTAATTTCTGACACATCTCTGTGAATTTCATGCCAGATCTGTGGTGACATGCAGTGACCAGTGTAACTGTGAATCATAGTTCACATTTGGGTTATTGTTGTGTAGAAGGTGCAAACGACGCGGTTAATACTTGCAACAGAGTCCTCGGAATGAAAGGGATAGTCCTCTGTACATAGATAGATAAATGTACTAGTTATAGTTTTTATTGCAGGTTTGTTACTCCCTTAACTTCTAAAACGTACTGTCACTTTACTGGAACAGCAACGTATGTCTAAAGGGACGACTTATTATGAGCTGTGTAAAACAGGCCCCAGTTCAGCTTCCTGAAAATGCATTTTTTTATATAATCAAATTGTTTTTAAATGGTGTATTTAGTTGAAGAAGTATGAGAAATTTCTCAAACCATAAGGTAACACTTTAATTTGTGTGGAAAAACTCCAAACAGTCTGCACTGGAAACTGATGGCCACTTCCTAAGAAAGCATTCTTTATCAAGGGTTTATGAGTTGTAATTTATAGATTTATTGGTGATTAAAAGCATTTACTAATGCTGCGTAAATCAGTTATAAGCTATTAATATGAGTTGTTTTGAGGTCGCCAAGTTCTGAAAATTCCCTTTTTGCTGATGGTTGTTAAAAAAACCTTTAATAATTGCGTATTACCATTTATAACTGCAGTAACGATTTCTTATTACAAAGAGGGAGACTTGTGAGTGCTTAAAAGTGGATAATCAATATTTGTAATTGCAATATAACTAAACACAGAGAATAGACACTCGGTAAATAGATTTTTCACAACTTGGGATGTCAGATCTTGAACTAATTACGACTTATAACTGATATGTACAGCATGAGTAAATCATTTATATACTATTAATGAACTCATTAGTTACTGCTTATGAACCCTGTATAAAGGAGGCCTTGTTACAAAGTGGTGCCAGCATTTTATTCCCATCTTTTTTTTTCCTTCCTTGGTTTCCATTAACAGACAAAAACATCAGGTTTAGGATCAGATATTTGCGCCCCCATCACCGCATCAGCACTATCATGGAGCACAATAATGTGATCCAATAAGCCAATTCTTTATGACAGCACCAGATCAATGCCAAGGCATGCAGTGCTTATGCCTTTGATGGATTGGTACATGCATCTTCTCACAACGCTGAGGCCACAGGGCTAGTGATTTCTCTGGGGAAGTGCAGGATGTCTTGGATGAGATCGGGCCCAAGCGATGCCTCGCTCTGACATGTGTCGGACCCGATTAGTTTTGACTATTCAATGCGACGACTTCTCCAACTGTAAGCTGACAGTACAGGCTCTGACAGATTAACAATCCTATTAATGTCTAGATGCTTTTTTTACCCCTGCTGAGTATATTATTGATCAGAGTTTTGCCTTTCTGCTGTGTTTCATGTGAAGTGACATATAAGAGCAATGTGGTGGTTCGATGGAATTTTGGGTGTGGACATGCGCAGCAATATCTGCAACAGGTTTCTTGGTGTCATATTACAATTAAACAATTAAAAACTCAAAGCACTAATTAAGCGAAGGTTTCAGAAATTTTCTGCTTTTTGACCAGCCATTCCCTGCAGTCTGCTCATTACTCCGTGCAATGACTGATCTCTGCCATGGTCTTTTACCCCAGTAGTAGAAAGATTTTCTTTTCCTCTCCTGTTATCTCCAACTTTCTGTTAGAGTCTGAAAACTCTTCAAGAAATACCTCAAATTGTCTGCACATCACTGAATCATATCCCTTCGCTCCTCACTCTACCATCTTTCTCCTCTGACTCTAATTTGTCCCTTAAAAGATCCCTTTTATGTCTCCTTTGCTTTTTTCGGATTGCTTCTCTTCTCCACACATATTAATCTGAGGTCACTGTTTGGGAAGTATAGCTGATTGATTGACTGGCTGATTGATTATATTTGAAAGTTTCACTCAAGCATTACTTGTTGGGGGTAATGAAGGTGATGCAGGATCTGGTGCTCATTGTACTGATGCATCCCCTTTAGAGTCACTCTTATTGGGTCAGGTAAAGAACCAGGTAAGGTAAGTAAATGTTTATTTTTTTAAACTGAACTATCAAACAAAATATTTGATTCAGTGTTTAAGCTGAATAGTAGACTCTTGGTTCAAAGTGAGCAGTACAACTGCAGTGAAAAAAAAGTGTGACATCTCCATCTTGTGGTGAGACTTGAAAAGTGATGTTTTAAATAGAGCTGCCAATACCTTGTATCAGACATCTTGTATTTTTTACTTTCACTTTTAACATGCATTTTTAGATACATGTATCTTGATTGATGATGTAATACATCTTTTTTGTACATTGCTTTCAATTTAGTATATTTTTTTTGTAGTTTAACAAAACTGGCACGTAAATTTAATAAACTTAGGGTGCACTAACAAAGTATTTGATATTTGGGGTGTTACATGCTGAATAGAAAGTAGGACAATTTAAACAATGTACTATCAATGAGAAAGTGAAATCTTTTTTTCGATATATTTTTACACTCACTGACAACTGAATATTAAAAAAAAATCCTGAAACCTTCATGGGTATCCTGAGGGATTTTAGCAGGAACTTTGTTTGAATGCTGTACAATGCTTTTTCATATAAATACAAATGACACTGTTTGTGGTGTCATTTGAAGCATGATGTCTTTAAAGTAACACAGAACACCAACATACAATATATTTAACCAAAGAACTACATGTATTACTTTCTCATCAAAATGAATTGTTTCATAGTTTTAAAATCATCTTGGAGGTGCATAGATATGCAGAACAAGAATCAACTCCAGTTAAAATCAGGTAAATAATAATAGAACTAAGTTAAATAAATATTTGAACGGTTTGATTCTTATGGACAGTTCAAGTATAAAATTGCAGAAAATAACACAAAGATTTCATTCAAATACTATAGTTATGACCAAACAACAGGGGACTATGCACTCTGAAGTTACTAGTTTGATGGTGGCAGATGGGCCTTAAGCCGGCTCTTAATTATCATCTGCCATACGATTGCTATGGATTTAAATCTTGGTCATAGCCGGGCCGCCCTAGGACTTTCTCAGCCATGTCCTGAAGCCATTTCACAGCAGCTTAGACAGCTTGGCTGGTGTAAAAATACCGCCACCCCGCCCTCCCAAAAAAAATCTAAAGGTGTTGTTTTTCTTTCTCTGCACCAGCCTGATTCTGCCACCGCTACTACATGCCACTCGTTACCAGTCATGGTCAATCAATCTGATTCCCACTTACGAAACTCTCTGACTGAATAGGATATTAATACATAACTAATCAGCACTTCACTTCTGAGCCGAGACAAGGCCCTGCAGCCTCTGCTCACTTACAGCATCATGCTAGCTGACCTGACAGCAATACCGGCCACTCTACCTTTAACACAGTGTGAGAGAACTGGGTCATTGTGGGTAAACGTCGCCCATCGGTGTCACTGCTGCCAAATTGTGTAAAACCTGAAGTGACCTGCCTGTGATTTACTTTGTCTTGGTAGTGGAAGGAATGCTTGCTTCATTTTATACGGTTTCTAACCAAGCTGTGGCTGGCCCACATTCTGTGGTACCTACAATACCCTTGTCTCTGATCAAGCCCATGGCTTATGAATCCCTGCTGTGTGCATATATTATTTTTTGCTTTGAACAAGTTACCTGGTAAATAATAAAGGTAGACAGAATTTCTTGGCCATTTCTTTTCTGGAGAACACCTTAATGTCCTATAGCAAGTGATTTACTTGGTGAAATTGCCAAGGCAGTGTGTGACTCTCACTTTTATGGTCCTCATAAAAGTTGCCATGGGTCATGGATGAGGATGATTGTAGTTTTTCAACTTTATGGTTGTGACATGTTTTGTGAATTTTTCTTGAGAAATTCATAAAATCCCTTTTCAAGTTTTATTCAAAGCGACCGACTTTCCAAACTGCGTCAGAGAACCAGTGATTTATTTTCCACTCCCACATTCACGAATAACAATTTCACGTTTTTCAATACAGTTGTTGTGTTTTTTATGACATCGTTCATTAACATGCAAAAACTGTACAAACCTTTTAAGTGTTTTTCCAGCATAACTTTTGATAAATCATTAATATTCTGAGACATTAAGGCGCTAAAAGATGTGGTGGAGACTTGTACTTTAACCTAAAAGGTGATTTTGTCAGTTTTAATTTCACTTCATGCTTTGATCATTTGGAGATATTTGTTTCCCATAATACTTAGACGTAAAACATAAATCCAATTACCTAAATTGTAATGCCTTGTACATTTAAATGCTTGCGGGTTTCTATACACCGGTCTGAGAGTAACAGGCCCCTGTGATCCTGGGAACTCTGTTGTTACAGGCAACGGGTCCATGTAGGGTTTCCCAAGACAATGCAGTGATATGGGTATTGTTCTAGACTCTTGTACAGAAGAGGAAGCCACTGGGGGGGGGGGGGGGGGTTCCTTGCAGCAGGTCAGGATATTGCTAAAAGTGAAGTAGTCTTGGTTTTGCAATTAGCCTGAGCCTCTTCTCCAGTGCCATGATATAAAGCTGATAAACTGAAAAATCAACCTTTAGGTTTGACTGGTAGGGCCTTGATGTCTCAGAATATTAATGATTTATCAGAGGCTACACTGAGAAAAAAAAGTACAGTTTCAGCATGTTAATGACCAATGTCATGAAAAACAAAACGGCTGTATTGAAAAATATGAAATTGTGAATGTGGGAGTGGAAAATAGATCAATGGTTCTCTGACTCAGAATGAGTGTGGAAAGTCACTTTGAATAAAACGGGGCTCACAATTTCATGCATTTCATTTTAGGAAAGCGCACAAAACTCATCGAACCATGAAGTGGATAAATATCAATAATCCACAGCCAGTACCCGTGGCAACTTTTATGAGGACAATAAAGGTGAGAGTCACACAGTGCGCTGGCAATTTCATCAAGTAAATCTCTTGCTGTAGGAAATTAAGGTGTTCTCCAGAAAAGAAATGGCCAAGAAATGCTGTCTACCTTTATTATTTACCAGGTAGCTTGTCCAAACAAAAAAGGAAAAAAACGCCCACAGCAGGGATTCATAAGCCATGGGCTTGATCAGAGACAAGGGTATTGTTAGCTTCATAGAATATGACCTCTAGTGCACCACTGAGGCAGTTTGCAGCCTTGTGTGAAGGAGCTGAGTATAGAATCAGCACCATTCATGTCTGAGACCATGACACTATTCCATGGCCTTTAAATCTGAAACAAGTTCCTGCCCCAAGTGATAAGCTCCGAGTACAGCATTTCAGGGTGTTGTTCAGGGGTGCAAATAAGATGAAGTTTAAGATCAACAGGGGAATAGCTGTGTCATCATCAGTGATATGGGTATTGCTCTGGTCTCTCATAAAGAAGAGGAAGCAACCAGGAGGTTTTATTTCCTTGCCGTAAGTCAGGATTTTGCTAAAAGGGAAGTGAAATACTTGGACTGTTACATCTTAATCCACTACTTCATGACTTTTAATCATATTTATTGTTTATATATTATACTGTATATTGTCCAGTTTTAGTCACCATATCACCATGGTTATTGTAACCAATTTGAGGCCTTTCCTGTCATCCATCTGTAATGCAATAACAAATACCATCTTTCTTAAACACTGTCTGACTAGTATCAACAGGTAAAACTTTTGTTGATGTGAACATCTTTTAGTTGCAAAATTTCACAGAGCTCCCACATCATTTTATATTCAGCTAGAACTAATCTGAGTAAAAGCAAAATACTGAATAGAAGTACTCAACCCCCCCCCCATAAAGCGTGAACACTAGAGGGCGGTGGAGTATTTTTTTTTCTCTTTTAGCGTCACTAGATCAGGTAGAAATCACTTTGACCTTAATCTCGTTAAACCAAAACAATGATTCATCAGATTAGATTCCAATCAGTCTACTAAAATGAATTAATTAGTTAAATGACTAAAACCATTTTATGATGAGATTTTGTTTTGACCATTGCTCATTTTGGTATGTTTTTATCTTTAAAAAAATCTGCAAACAAACTGGAGTGTACAATATTCACTGTGGCTAAGACAGTGATGTCTCTGGGGTGTGTTAGAACCAATATAACCTTTCAAGGAGCTGTGCACTAATGACCCTACCTCCAGCTGCCTCATGTCCTCTCGCTTAACCTTTGACCCCAAAGCCATATCCTCATCTTTATTGACACATTAATCTGGAATTATGTGAGTGTTATTGCACCTGGTTTCTGCCATGAAAATAATACAAGTGCACATGCTGCTGTCAGTGTGTTTATCTGAGAAACGTCAGATATCCAGAGGCCAATTATTCACCCACAATTCATTTTACAATACTGAAATATCTGAAAGGGTATTTTTCTAAATTTTATACATCACTTCTTTAAATGAGTATAATTTATCCATAAGGCCTGTGATTTCAACTTGAAACCAGCAGAGCTTTGCAACCGATGGCACGCTTAGCATCGTTTTCTTAAAAGTGGATTTTTTTGCTAAATGATTTTCAAACAAATGTTTGAGGAGAATTACTCCCCAAATCCCTCATTAACTGCATTATATTAGCAGCTTAACAAAAGTACCAGAAGAAACAGTCAGAGGGGGGCTTAAGCTTTACCGCCAACCTGATTGTTGTTTTTATTTTATAGAGAGGGATTCTTGTCAGAGTGGGATTTTCTGCTTTGTCATTCTGTACAGGATTTCCCTCTGCCGGGGAAGAGTACTCCTGTTTGGTTTCTGCTTAGCGACTTCCTCCCACAAAGGCTGCCCAAACAATACATCCAAAACAGCTGGCTTTTGATGCCACACATAGGTGGCATTTATATAGATTTGAATGGACTGATTAATAAAATAAAATTTAAAAAAATAGATGGATAAGGCTGCTAACAAAATTTAGTTTCTATTCACTCAAAGCCTCATTTCCTTGTGGGAAAAACTCAATCTGTGATAAGGTAGAAACAAATGCCATCCACCACAAAAAGATCGGCTCTCTCTCTCTCACTTCACTGACATATTTTTTTAATGTTCTCAAGCCAATTTCACTTATTTTCTTATATCTATGCTGAACTTTTTCTGCCTTTTTCTGCCTATTCTTGTGCCTTTTCTTTTCTTGGGATGCAAAGAAGACTAGCAAACACTTTATGGAATCCAATAAAGAATAAAGAACAAACTAAGACAAGAAAACTAATTAAAGTTGCTACAGCTGAGCTGAGGTACACAAAAAGGTGATTTTGTCATCTATCAGACAAACTCTTCTGTTATGTTTGCGCCCATATCTGTAAAACTTATCTGAACTGCCTTTAAAAACTGGCCTGTCCCTAATACACGCTCATAAAATGTGACACATGTAGACTTATTAGTTTTGTTTGCACTAGCTTTGGGAATGAGGCTACTGTAGTTGAAAAGTGGGTTAACTCAACCCCGGTCTGTCTATTACTACTCTGCCCTGTTTTCATTTTTTTTTTTTAATTATTATTTTTGATTTTTTCTTTGACAAGCTGCAGTTAAAGTGTGGTTCCTGTCTGTGCTCTGCCAGGGGGTGACAGAGGAAGGTAAGAGCCTGGCAGGGAACAGTTGGGAGGTTCTATCAGGAACCCACCTGGAGATTAGGAAAACCGGGATTGTCCAACCAATTTTTAGTTTACGGTAGAAAGTTATCATTACTTCACACAGTATGAAGATAATTAAAAAGAACAAATGAAATATGTATATTAAACAACAACAACAATAATAACCTACCAGAATGCTTGAAATGTATAAATGAGTTTTATCTATAGGTACAAGGTAGGAATTTTTTTTTTTGTTACAGCAGTTCTGTGATGGTTGATTTTGGATTTTTTCACGAATTGTGTTTCTGTGATCAGTTTTACTGCTAAACATGCTCCCCGTTGCTGCTAGCTAGCTGTCTGAAGCTAATATGCAGCTAATACAACATTCTAAGAATCTCTTAAACTAAGGTTGAGCTTACTTTTATGTTTCTTAATTTTTTTTTTTTTTTTTACGGTTGTGGACCCTGTATGTTTAGTAGATAAATAAACGGCTTCCACTTTAAAAACAAACAAACAAACGAAAACAAACAAACAAACAAACTCAAAGGCCACTTTTATTATTTTTCAAGTTCTATTGGAAGATGAACAGATGCTTCCATGGTTATAATATCTATCTCTACTAACTGTAGATAGATAGATAGATAGATAGATAGATAGATAGATAGATAGATAGATAGATAGATAGGTAGATAGATAGATAGATAGATAGATAGATAGATAGATAGATAGATAGATAGATAGATAGATGATAGATAGATAGATAGATAGATAGACAGATAGATAGATAGATAGATAGATAGATAGATAGATAGATAGATAGATAGATAGATAGACAGATAGATAGATAGACAGATAGATAGATAGATAGGTGGGTGGATGGATGGATGGATGGACGGACGGACGGACGGACAGACAGACAGACAGACAGACAGATAGATAGATAGACAATGAATCTATCTAACCTAAGTGCTATTATGATACAGCAGGA
This sequence comes from Istiophorus platypterus, assembly GCA_016859345.1. Classification (NCBI taxonomy): domain Eukaryota; kingdom Metazoa; phylum Chordata; class Actinopteri; order Istiophoriformes; family Istiophoridae; genus Istiophorus; species Istiophorus platypterus. The sequence goes on along the minus strand of CM029114.1, from coordinate 8,878,197 downwards.
TAAAGCCAATAGCCCTGTGACATTTCTTCCTGTGTTATTCATTACTTCTGTTTACTTCTTTCTCACTAGATAGATAGATAGATAGATAGATAGATAGATAGATAGATAGATAGATAGATAGATAGATAGATAGATAGATAGATAGATAGATAGATAGATAGATAGATAGATAGATAGATAGATTCATTGTCTATCTAAGTGCTATAATGATACGGCAGGATAACACCAATAGCCCTGTAACATTTCTTCCTGTCTTATTTATTACTTCTATTTACTTCTGCTTTTGCCAACCGATAATTTAAGGCCAAAAAGCTGTTTTGTTTTCTTTCCGTTTTTGTTTTTATTTCCACTTGCGGAGTGACCCCGTCCGAGGTCACGCAGGAGGCTCGGTCGGGGCCCCGTCGTCTCCCCGGGTCCCCGGGAGCCCTCGGGCGCGGGGACCTGGGCGGCGCTAGGACCCCGCGGCGCGCCGGGCCCCCGCCTCCCTCGCCGTCCGCCGCTCGGGCGAGCGACCAGTGAGACCCGGCGCGAGCGCGAGGAGGAGGAGGCGTTCGGGTTTTTTTGTTTTTTCGGGTTTTCGGGGTCTTTTTTTTTTTTCGTTTGAGGGGTTCTCGGTGTCTGACTCACCCTAGTTTCTCTTTTTTTTTTGTCTTTGTTGGGTTTTTTTGTTTTGTTTTTTTTTTTGTTGTCTTTTTTTTTTTTTTTTTTAGGTGACATCTCTCGGTCGTTTGTTAAATAACCGACTGCAACTCCACTGCGATGTCTGTCAATCGCGGCAGCTCGATATTCGCCGCATTTTCAACCGGATAATCCGGAGTCGGCGTTTGGATTATTGCCCCCGCGGTGCGTGTGCGTGCGTTTGTGTGCGTGTGTGTGTGTGTGTGTGTGTGTGTGTGTGTTTTAATAGGTAGTGAAATCTATTCATCGGCTCAGTCAGGACTGGCTTCAGTTTATGTGGACTTAAAGATTATTTCTCGACTTTTTCTCCCCCCCCTCTCTCATTTTTGGAAGCTGCGGTCCAGCCGCCCGTGGGTTGCGGACGGAGGCTGAAGGCGCACACGCGTACCCTCCATCCTCCGACCCTCTGGATAAAAGTTGCTTTTATTTTTTTATTTCTCTCCCCCCTCGACTCTCCGATTTCGCCCGAGACATGTCGCTGAGCAGGAGCATTGAATTTGAACACTTCGAGGAGCGGGAGAAGCCGCACCGGGCGCCCAGGACCAACTCGTGCTCCGGGTCCCAGTCCGGGTCCAGGGGCAACGGTCTGGTCCCCAGCCCGGCGCACAGCGCGCACTGCAGCTTCTACCGCACACGCACCCTCCAGTCCCTCACGTCCGAGAAGAGGGCCAGGAAAGTGCGCTTCTATCGCAACGGGGACAAGTATTTCAAAGGTCTGCTGTACGCGGTCTCCAACGACCGGTTCAGGTCCCTGGACGCGCTGCTCATGGAGCTCACACGGTCCCTGTCCGACAACGTCAACCTCCCTCAGGGGGTCCGTATGCTGTACACGTTGGACGGAGGCAGGAAGATCACCAGTCTGGATGAGTTGGTGGAGGGTAAGGGCGATGCTGATGGGTGTGATAAGCTTTTCGTGTGACCACAGATTGTGAAAAAGACTCGGGATGTGATCGTGTTGATGACAGACTAATGTGCATTGATCCAGACATACGATTGATTTTTTTTTAAATGCCACATTTTTGCCTTGAATATTGGCTAATTGACACATGCCGATGTTCACTATAGCCTCTGGTGAGTTATGCCAGAAGTTTAAAAGGTCATATTCACACTTGAAGGCCGGGTCTGCTTTGTCTGTTTATTCTGTCTGTTGAGAAAGTTTCCAGTGCCTGATTAAAAAGGTTACTTTGAGGTCAGTGTGGGGAAATCGATCCATTTATCTCAGGAGAACATTGCAGTATAATGGATGCGTTGCAAAGCTTCCCTCAAGCATCATTCACATAATCTGCGTCGTTGACATAACTGTTCTGACACGGTTGACCCAGTGGCATGCACGGAGACAAGCGGGGCCCTCCTCCGTGCAGCTTTAGTTCAGTGCAGGCTGCTGCTAATGTGCATCGATGTACGCTGATCACAGCTGGACTCTCTCTTTCAGGTTCTCCCACTTTCTTTATCGTGTATCTGTGAGCTGAGTGTATGTGGACGGGAATGTGCCTTTGTCATCCCCCTTCCTGGAAGTAAATGTTAGATGACTGTGTGTTGATGTAGGGTCCATTGGCTCAGAAGTCTAAAGTCTTGATCTCACCCTTGGGGCTTGGAGGATGAATGTTTCCCTTCCCCATCCACTGTCTGTTTATTGCTTGCAGTTTAGGGGTGAATTAATGGGTTGTAAGAAACCGTAAGTAATGTGGTTTCTAACTTATAACAAAATTATATAAAAGCTACTAAGAAACAATAGCCGGTGAAGAATGCCCACTGCAGTAATAGCTATATGACCAGTTTAATCATTTTGGTCAGGACGTAGAGGGCTGTAAGGACTTCGGAAACAAATTTGGTTTTAAAACACTGTGGCCGAGGCAGTTGTGCACTACAGAGACGAATAGAGCACAGTCAATGACCCTTTCACTTTCCTGCTGCAGTGTCCTGCAGGGACAGTGACCCCTCAGTGATGAGTTAATCTTCATGTTCAGCCCTAGACTGTCTGTCTGCGCTGTGACCTGCCTGCAATCCTCTTTTAACGTGAGGGGGTTACTGCTCGGCCACACGTACTCAGGATCCACCAAGCTCGTGCTGCAGTCATTATTCTTAAATTATGGTTTTTTTTTTTATCTCACATCCTCCTAAAAGTTTAGTCTCTGTGCGAGACTCATTTCCTGCAGCCCCCGTCCTCTGAGAGAGGGAAGATTTAGGCCAGTGCCTGATCTGAATTCTGTGGCATCATTAGTTTGGCAAACTGCGCAAAAGATGTTGGGGTTTTTTTGGTGCGTTGGCTTGTTCCAGAGTTGTACTACTGACTGTCTTAGTTGCCATGCCCTGATGGATAAGTGGGAAAATGCTATTTATGGTTTTGGGGAACAGAACCTGCAAGAACTGGCTCTGTAATGAGATTAAGGATATCACATTGTCCTATGTCAATCATAAGCATCCATGCAAGCTTTCTAGTTTCCACCAAACATGAGGCAGACTGCAGGTGGGCTGAGCACCAGTGTCTTGTCCTTGTTCACTAACCCATCTAAATGGACAGAGAGTAGGAACATTACTGCACAGCTCAGCAGTCTGCCTCCATTGATTGAGGCCTGCTGGGACTCTTTTGTGTGGAAAGCCAATCAAGCCCCATTCACATGTGTGTCCCTTATGGATGGATGGGATTACCGAGCCAACCAGTCAAGTTGAACTGCTGTGCTAGTGGAAAACAACACAGAGAGGTAACACATACATAACTTGCTGACAGAGCAACTCTTGTTGGGACAATAGCTTTGCAAGCCAAAGGGTTTGTTTGTAAAATTAACCATTTTAATGGTGCAATTTGGCTAAAGATTATGAGGCATTTCAGCATTAGAAATATTGTGTATGTTAACAGAATGGTCCAGTGATGTCATTTCAGAAATTATAGTCCCTTACTAAAAAAGTAGACCCTTTTAATTTTTTCAGATTCAGTGCTCAGAAAGTTCATTAAAAGGGAGTTTACTGAAAGAATGAACTCATGTCGGACTTTTCTGCAACAAATCAGCAGAAGATGGGTGTAACAAAATGGAGCGCAGCCATTTGGAACAATGTAAAATCCGTGTTGCTGCATAATGTCTTCCTTGCTCACCAACTCCACTGCTCCTTTACGCTATGCATTGTTCCCAGTACTGCAGCTAATGACCAGAAGCTACTATATTTTGCTATAGTCTTTGCTCCTACATACAGTATTATCAAAATATTTCCCCAAATGCTAGCTAACAATAGAACTCTACAGATGAATTTAAGGTCACAGTTTGACATGCACCTAAAATTAAAGCTAATACATTTTCATTGTCTTCATGAAGTCATTTTCTTTTTACTTAAATATTAAATTCCAGTGATTTTTTTTCCAAGATTTGTCATCATTGAAAAAAAACATGTTGATTTAATTTATCTTTGATTGATAAATTAAGTTTTATGAGCCACTCAGTCATGGAAATGTTTAAATGTCTAATTTGTAGGGGTTTATCGGGTATTAGCCTGGGCTGAAACTGAGCTACATCCTGAATGTATGCTTGATGGATAAATGAAGGTGTGCAGCTTGGTACTACTAGAACTATACATTTTTATAATGACTGTGAGTTTCTTGGAAGGATGAACGAACAGCACATAGACAGATTTGACATTTTTGGCTCTTTTTGATATCAATTTTGATATCAATACTGTGTGTGACAACTGTGAGACCACTGCAGTAAAAGCTGGGCTGGTTAGACAGCTCTGTTAAGGTGACCTCATCTGTTGTCCACATGAGGACGGCAGCTGGTGGTGGGTAGCTGAGGCACCCTTCACATCACTGAGAGATTTTGCACCTGAGATCCCTGCACTCCAGGGAATATACTTGTCACCAGTCACCATCTGAGGGCATCTCAGTATCCTGTCATCTTCCCCCGGATGAGTGACAGCTCCAGTTACATTTTGTTTTAGTTTTCAGCCATAGCTCAGTCCCCTCAGCTGTGTCCCAGCCTTTTTAATTAGCCCTTGGTTAATTGAAGGCCTAATAAATCCAGGTATCATGGGACACGATGTCTCATATGGCCTTCTTACACCGTACCTCGATTCGTTTGTCTTGACATACATCCAACATCCAAAATTTCATAAATGGGATTGATTCTTTGTAAAGTTAACTTTTTACACAAAGACAGTGGATATGTTGCCACAAATGGCAAGCTTCCGTTTAAGTTGCAAACAACAATATTTCTTTGGAATGCAGCTATAAAGGATTACATTTTATGCTGATTTCAAACCTGTCATGTCTGTTTTCTCCATGGCCAAGCCTCTCTGAAGTTCTCATACTGATGCAATGTTGCAGGCTTGAGCAATAATGTGATGGCAAATACCGTACCCTGTGGGATATTGGTTCCACAGAACTTTGTTTCATGCTGGGAAGGCATCGTTTTAACAAGCTACACATTTTCGATTCCTCAATTCGTGCATGCTGTTCTTTTTGCAGAAAGCTTTGATGAGAAATTGTGTGATCTCTAGTCGTATTTAATATCTTCACGGAAAGACAGTAGATGTTTGCCAGGACAGAATTTGCAGTGAGGAGAAGTACAATATGTCTCGTTAAGAGAAAGTTGCATCTGAGAGAGCGTTGACTTTTAGTGGACACTTGAATGCTTTTGTGATGAATGCAGCCCAAAGAGAAAATATCTGTCACTTTCCCACTCTTACTCACTGTGGAACAGAAAAGCACTGAGAAACAAAAGTTTCACTCAGTCTCCAGAACAATCACCAGACATTCTTTCTGGGGTTTTCATTTGCGGGTCAAGCCCTCGTACTTGTCAAATGACTTTGTTCTTAAGGGGAAACATTTGCGTGTTAACGGTTCGAATGGAATGCAGGCAGATAAAACAAAATGCTTTACTTTGGAGGAAGGCCAATGCAGCAGCTCAACAGCTGAATGGGAGAGAGGACAGTATTACACTGGCCTGGCCTCTCAATGTGCCGTTTTGTTTCAACTATGGAATGTTAACTCTTTGTTGTTCGCCTTAGACCAAGTGGAAGCAGTATTTTACATTGTATACCATAAGTGTGAGGTGGAATGTGAAGCATTGGCTATGCAGTGTCTTTGTGTGTGTGTGTGTGCATGTGTTTCATTTTCATTTATTACAGTTTCTTAGACGTGGATGTGGTATCTGAGATATTTGTATTTAGACCTGATCTGTTCTACCAACTTATTTCTTCCTCCAGGTGAGAGTTATGTGTGCGCTTCGAACGAAGCCTTCCGACGTGTGGACTACAGCAAGAACATCAACCCCAACTGGTCAGTGGGCAGCAAGACGGGCACATCACGCTCCCTCTCCTCCCTCATCCCGCTGAAGAGTGAACTGCAGCGTGAATCCAAGGACTTCATCAAACCGAAGCTCGTCACAGTCATCCGCAGCGGTGTCAAACCCCGCAAAGCAGTCCGGATACTGCTCAATAAGAAGACGGCGCACTCCTTCGAGCAGGTGCTCACTGACATCACGGACGCTATCAAGCTGGACTCTGGAGCTGTGAGGAGACTGTACACTTTGGAGGGCAAGCAGGTAGGTCTGTTACTTATTCATTAACTTTTTTTCAGCCTGAAAGTGCTATTACTATACCATGCGAAGAAGGCAAACTCGTGCAAAACCAGCTAACGAAACAAGGTATTTTCTGATTCTTGCCACTCCATGTACTCACTGACTGAAATTACATAACATGACAGTTGGAGGGAGTTAACTGCATTGTCTTCAGTATGGAAGTTTTGATGATGTGCATATGAAAACCAGATGGAACTGCAAGGCTTAGCTTTCTAGCCAAAGGCTTTATCTCCAAAAAACACTCTGATTTAAAGGCTTCAGCTGTGTCAGCAGTCTAGGTAATTACATGCTGTTTAATCATACATACATAATTACATGCCACAGTTATTTCAACAAGGCATTAATGAATACACTCTCGAGTTCAGGCCTTTTCCATATCCATCGGTATTGTTTCCTACCTATTTCATAAAACCCCATTTAGCCATTTGAGACTGGTTTTGCTATAATCTATCCATCTGGGACACACACATACTGTTGTAACATTTGCATTTAAAATTCTTATTGAGCGTCCCTGGTGTCAGGAGATGAGGTGAGTTTGAACACATGGTGCCCCTCTTCAAAAAGATTTGATAAAACATTGTTTCAACACATCTCACAGAATTACTCTACTTCAAATGGGTAAGATGATTTAAAGTAAGTGACAACACAAGTACAGCTTATGAAAAATGTAGAAGGCAAGATAAATTAAAAAATGAAGTGATGGGATTCAAAAATCCATAAATGAAAACAAAATGGCAAGTACACAAAAACAAGTTCCATGAAGTGATTTTTAAAGCTTGACAGGAGCTTTAATGAAAATTTTGGTCCCCTTACGTATTAAGCCTTTGCGAGAGATGAGTTTAGAGATAAATCAGTTTAACAAAAGGCAGAAAGCAGACCTCTGGCTAATGCCAAACTAAGGGTTTAATCTGGTTATGACTTTGCCTGGATTAGCATAAGATAAAATTTATATTATTGCAAAAATCACTTTCAAATGTGTGAAAGGCTGCACTTTTAAAAGCTTAAGAATGACTAATCGATTGCTCCCATCTCCCCACCAACACCCTCTTCACATTGCCTTACATTTTGCGTACAATTACATTTGAAACAATTAAAACCTGTTAAGAAAACCAAAATAAAATGATTTATGATTATTTTCTCTTTGATTCAAATTGCATCTTTGAGACGTTTCTTGAAACTGGTCATGCTTTGACGCTTTACTGCCAGGGTAGCAGTGACAATGTGTTAATGATAGAAACAAATGTCAAAAGACAGAAATGGAAAAACTTAATGGAACTCCATATGTTTATTGATGAAGAAGAGGTGTTTATGAGAGGCATGCCAATGAAATGGCTCATTTGCTGTCAATGCAGTCCTAACTATGTGTTTTTGGTTACTCCAGTGGTTTACATGATCACAGCCTTTTTGCTTTGCCTTACTCCAAACACAGCTGCACAACTAATGTGTTTACTCGTAAAATCCAGAACGAGCGGTTTGCTGGAAAGAACTTTTTGATATTTGATCATCAACTTTGTTCCTCTTACTTATGAGGTCAGATATTGTTTCATTTTCAGTGTGATTGAACTGTATTTTTTTGGATGGGCAGTTCTACTGATAGAGCGGTGTTGATTATGGGTAGAATAACACAGATTTGTGGATTATGTCAAGGAATACAGGAACATGAGTAAGGCTTGTAGGTTAGAGTGAAATTAGTCCAAATCCATGTAAAGAGTAAATACTTTTCACAGTAATAGTTAAAGTTATCATTAAGCTGTAATAGTGAGAGGTTCAAAAGAACAGTCTCCTCACTTCAAATTCCAGACAGGTCAAATTTAAGAAGCAAAGTCTGAAAACCAAAGCAGCTGATGTTTGTTTTCCTATTAGCCGACAGGAGGCTTTCTGAGCTCGACAGTCCAGACAAATGACTCATCAGAATAGTGATCCTTATCACCCCTGACAGAGCCAGCCCAGCATCCTTTCTGTCAGGTCAGCTCTGCAAAGGAACACTTTTCTAATGACTTGTTAGGATTATATAACAGCGTCCAGAATATCGTCATATTTATTCACATTATCGTAGCTTTGAGTTTCCGGTGATGGATGTTCCTAAACTCAGGGTTCTTCCTCTGTGACTGCGAAAACTGCTCATTTGAGGAATGTAATTGCGGTGCAAGAAGACCCCGAAGCCTTTAGTCAAGTAATACAACATATTAGGCACTTCCTGTTTTTTTCAGAAAATTATTAATACACCCAAGGTCTGCATTTAGTCGCATAGAGTAGAATGCAGCTGTTCTGTGTGTTTAAACTTGAAAAGCACATCCCCCCTCTGGCCCTGTGTTAATCAGTGTATCACAGCAGGTGTTTTCCATCGGCTGTCATAAGTAAAACTCCTGGTGTGATAGACTGTTGGACATAGAGCCAAAAGGGCGAGGTGCTTTAGGAGTCTATACACATTGAGAGCAGCTTTATTCTGCCCTACATGACTCAATATTAATTTGAAATCACTGAGTGGGGTGTGGCTAGATGGGTGACATGATTTAGAGTTTGAACCCAAGCCAGCTTAGTTTACAATTAGCAGGGTTGGGTGGGGAGACAGCTTTATACACTCAAAATGGCAAGTAATGTCAGGGGTTGAAATCTTTAAAAAAACAAAACATAGTACCAAGAAGGAGTATCCCTTAGTAAATGGTTCATCTATAGCTGCATATTTTAAGGTTTCTTGGGAGAATTTTTTTAGGTTCTCCACTCTGGCTAAATTAGTATAATATCTGTGACATTAAGCCTTGATGTGTGTCTATTTCCATCTCTTAGTAGATTCCATGATGATGAGCCAGCCAGACCAGCAGGCATGTTACGCCCCATATTACCATGAGGAATGTTTTTTCAGAATTTATTGGGTGCATTCCCTGTCTTGCTAACTTTCCAGCTACTAACTGGTGTTCTTAGTTGATGCTTTGACTATTTCATTTGAAGAGAGAAGAGGCTGGCAGATCATTAGATAGGCTACAATAGCACACCCTTCCTTTTTTGAACCAGGCATCTATGGTGAGCTGTAGTGTTGTATAGTAAGGTTTGTTAAAGGCCATATTTTCTCTAGGTCTTCTGGTTTTTTCAGGTAGTGAAACCAAAACTTAGAGCTTCAAAGTTGTAATGAAAAAAAATTTAACTGAACACAGCTCTTGCCAGTAAGTTATGATTTGGATGCCCAAATAATGGATGGCATCAGAAGAGGTAATGAAACTGTTTTGTTTATTTGTGTGTTCTCCGTGCATAAGATATGCTAGTTAAGGCTGTTTTGTAGAAATATCCAATCAATCATACTTGGTTTTTCTAAATAAAAACGATATATTCATGCTGACATTTTATCCTTGCCCATACATAGACTTTAAATACGATGTGTCGTGTGGTCAGGAGGAAGACTGTAGTAATCACAAAATCAAATCATTGCTAAAGCTTGTAGCTCCTTCAGCAGCAATGGGCAAAAATCCAAAACCAAACAGCAACTCGACCCGTTATGCTTTTAGGCAAGCATAATGTTCTTCCATTGGAATGAAGATGGACGCAAGCCAATTCAACCACAAACACAACACCAACATTTATGGCACATAATGGTAATAATTTCAGTAAAATTTGATACAGTAAATCTGTGATTTCCTTGTAGCTATTCATATTTTAAGTCGTGAATCCATCGTATTTAGTAGTGATTTGGGACATGTACCTCAAACCATTCGGGGATTATACTGTATGTTACAGATGACACATTACGTAACTCATGCTGAGTGTGTTATGTAGATTCTTTAAATATTCACCACAGGATTTTTAATGATAAACACATCAGCCATTAGTCACAGCAGTCACTCTTTTGGCTTCTTGTGATGGGGATTTCTACTCTTTGCTGTAACATCCATCCATCCACAGAGTTCCCCACCATTAGCTGAATGCTAACAGAGACTAATTTTGTGTGTTGTAAACAAGAACTCGAGTCCTCTGAAGGTGGTGTCTTTTGGATAAAAGCAACAGTTCCCGTATTGATAATCATTTTTATAGGTTAATGTTTATGTGTATGAGGCAGGTATCTGATAAGACAACCTTGTCAGCAAAGATGATAAGGGCACAGGATGCATGCCATCTTCAGCGGATCACTGTAAGCAAAGAAATCAAGTCAGAATTCATCAAAAGCCTTTTTGGCTTTTAAACAGTTTGCTTTCATTTGCTTTCTTATATTTAGGAAGTCATATCTGGACACTATTTAGAAGAGCTAGATAAGGGAAGTATTTTTTGTCCAATGTGAAACATTAGAAGCTTAATTGTTAATGACAAATTTACACCATTACCCTCTACTTAACTAATTTAACAGATTTTGCCAATGTAATTTAATGCGTCTGGATTCGAGAAATTAGATTATGTTCTAGTTTTTCATCTCTGTTTTTTAACAGTCTTTCTTTCTTTGAAAGTGATAATGTTGTAAATATTTAAACTCTACAATGATTTTTTTTCTTTGTTTCTGTGTCATAACCTTCACATGAAAGTTACGTACCCTTAACAAAATGCCAGGTTTGGATCAAATGACACCATCATAGGTGAGAGAGTATTCTTTTCAACATGCGACAGCATTTCATGTTTCAATTTCATCTGCCAGTGCAACAACCTTACAGCAGCAGCAGCAGCAGCCAGAAATCGTAAAGACAGCAAGTTTGTTCTTGTCATCGTATCTGAATGACTACTGAAAAAGACCTTTTGCTTTAGACTTCTGTTACTCTCTTGGTTTCAACAGGACTGTCTCAGAATTGAATTAAAAGTCTAATTCAGAGACTTAATCCTGTAAGCCTGTAACCTGATCCTGAGAGCAGAGCTATAAACCTGAAATTATCCTGTCCATGATTTCAATAGATCTCAATCAGTTTAAGTCAGTGGGGGCTTTCTAAAACATTGGCTGAAGCATTTTTTTTTCTCAATTCCCAGTGTCTCCCATAGTCTTTATTTCTATATGTTGACTAATCTGAGAATTAAATGAAAAATCTTGAGCTTTCTCCTGTGGAACTCCTCTGCCAACCCACAAACAGACACTCAGTTCACTCGGAAAAATTTAAAAATCACTACATTTGGAGATACATCACTTTCACTCCACAGTGACGACATGCACCTAGCCCATACATGTATCCTCATACAGTGAATGGAGTTTTTTTGTTGAAAAATAAATGAATAAATCACTAATTTATGGTAAATGCACCACTGGAGAGCATTTTATGCCTTGGATGTAGTGAAGGAGGACATTTCCTAATGTCAGTTGCTATTAAAAGAACACTGACATTTTGGGGAGCTTGTTTGCCTTAAAACTAACAAGTCAGATCAGAAGATCGATATTAATTACAACAGGCCCAGAGTATTATTAGTGTACAGTACACTACACTTGGGCTGAAGGAAATGGTCTCCATGAAAAGTGAAAAAAACATTTTGTCCAGTAACTCTTTGTTGTTTGTGTTTGAAAATGATTATTTATGAAGGGAGGCACAAAAACAGATATTAAACTACCCCTATATCATACTATGGACATGCTTTGCACAATTTTAGGAAATGGCACATGATGTATATGATAGATAGAGGCTGGCTTTGAAGTCTGATCCCTCCAAAACTGTCATTTTAAATTTTTGTACACTCATTTGCCAGTTTATTAGGTACAATTGGCAATAAATCCTCCCTTCATGAAGGTTATAATGGTCAGTGTTTAGTGGAGCTGTTTTAAAGTGGTGTTGATTCACATTCGTTGCCATTTTGGAGGCTGTAGTTTGTGTTACTGTTGAATCGTATCACATTATACTGAAAGGTGTTTCTAATGTTTTCTCCACCACACTGAAACTGATGACTGAGTGTACAACAAAGCAGTTAGGTTCTGGGCAGTTTAAAAGGTCATGAATGATTTATATAAAAGTCAGTTTTATAAATCTGTACTAACCAAATAAAAAAATACTCACTATGCATTTGTTCAAACAAACAGAAATGTTCAAACCTAGTCTTGTTTTTCTACTGCTCCTGTAAAACTGCCTTGATGCCCCCCCATTATACAGTAACCTCATGTCATATTCATAAATGTTATCAAATCATCTGTCTCTTGTGTTCTGTTATCAAAAGTAGTCTTCATCTTTTGTTTAGGTGCTGCTACTTTTTTAAGGTGTATATTATCAAACACTGTATCGTAGCAGTTCTTTAAATGAGAATCACATGCTAATATGCTCCTTTTCAACAAAGCCCCACAGATTCCATAAAAGCTTCACTTTACACTCCTAGAAAGTGAAGCTTCAAACAGTCAGGCATACACTCATAAACATGCATATACACACACACACACACACACACACACACACACACACACACACACACAGAAAACATACACACACACTCCAAATGCCTTCCAGCAGCAGCCTGCCATCTGCTCCTCCAAAATCAAATCACAAGTCCCAGCCCCCCAGTCTGCATTGTGGGCCCCCTCCTGCTGATGCACACACATAGACACACACACACACACACACACACACAAAAGCCCCCCACCCGAGCCCTGGCCGCCACCAGATATTTGGACCTATAACCTGGAAGGGAGGGTTAAAGTGCAGCTGTCAGGTGTGTGTGTGTGTGTGTGTGTGTGTGTGTGGGTTTGAGTGTTTGAGAGTGAGCCTGGTCATGGATGTGCATGTGTGAGGCAGCATCTCAACACAATAAATCTCTGTCCACTCTCCCTCCTCAATTCAAAGCTGCTCCTCAGACTGAATGTTAATTGTAGATCTTCATTATCAGTGCCAGCAGAATCAGCTGCTGCTTTTGAGAGAAACCCCTATTTTACATCTCAAAGCTGACTGGGCAGGCAGAAAATAAGATTTCCCCATTTTTTATAGTTTAATAGATGCATTCATTAATTTTGGGAGCAGTTAGCACTTATGTACTTGCTAAATTTTCTTTTTTATGGAGAGGTCATTCAGGAATAATTCAAGGGAACTATAGAAAAAGCGACAAAATGAAGCCCCATGTGATAAAATAGAAGGAGTAATTGTAAGTAATGTCCTGAAAACACCAAGCAGTCAACAGAATTTATATAACTGAATAGTGAATTCATTTGGTCAAATACTCATTCATGATTGAATGATACAGGAATTTGCAGGATTTCTGTATTTATCTGTATTTCTGTAACAAAAGAAATAAATACAATGCACTGTATTAGGCCTTGAGGTCTGTCTCTTTACTCTGAGTGGCAGCATATACTGCAAATCTAAGAATCAATATTCAGTGTTTTTTCCGTTCCTAGGGAAGGGCTATATAATAGAGGCCAAAGCGCTGACCGTTTAGTGCCCTTTCTTGTTATACCTCTGTAATTTGGCAAAACTGGATCCACTCCAGGCTTCCTTCCTGCCCTTTAGCCAATGTAGCTGTCAGCTCTCGGTGACCCTGACACATAGCATGTTAGGAAGACAGCTAGCGTGTGATTCTGTTATTAAAACATTAGTGATCAATGTGGTGAACAGCAATAAGTGGAAATCCCATTTTTCCATGGATAAATACTCAGTGGGTGGTGTGGGTGAATAATCAATCATTACATTTGAACTGACATTGAGGATAAGGGCAAAGCGTGACTTGCATGACTTGCATGACTTTTGGATGCAAAAAAAATACACATTTAAGCTATTTTAGTGTAAAGAGAACAATACCATTCCAGGAACATTTTAATTCTGAATTATTATCATTATTGGTTTACCATTCTTGGAAGCCCAAAATGACTTTCTTTTTTATTCATTGAAATGAAAAAGAAAATTATTTATTGGAAACTAAAGTCTGTTAATGAGCACAATTTAAAAAACATACATTAGTTCTCAGAGTTGTTGTAAGTATTTTTAATCTTTCTTAAGTTTTGGACCACTATCCCACATGTGGCCTCCCGTACAGACATGTAGTAGTTTAGTCTGGTTCAGTCTTATCTTGCATATTGAAATCATAGAAACATAAATGTATATCTGTTGCTCATAAGGAGTTTTGATCAAGTAGCCATATTACTGTCTGTCATACAAAGGGTCGGGTAGAGATGGAGAGGTGAAAAGACAGTACTAACATGTGCATTGGCCCAAATTAATATTTATCCACATATAGAGATATATCTTTGACCTGACTTAAAGTTTAGATAAGCTGACCATTGAATTTTCTCTTTCAAAGGCATCTCCCATCAACAGTATGCACTGAAAATACACAAAAATCCTGAAAACACGTTCGCCTTTCACGATCATTTTCACTCAGTGATGTTATCAGGATGACAGCCAGTCTGCCCATTAACCAGGGGCTAGAAACAGACCTGGGCCATTTAGACTGCTGAGCTCGAAGGGCTGAAATGCTTGTCTCTCTGAAATCTTTAAAGGCCTTTTCAGTCCGCACAGCAAGCTGAGGAATGGGAGAGGAAATGGGACTCAGCACCGATAATTGGACAGTCGTCTCAAATCTAATGGTTTCTTTTTTACTTTCCATCATTTGCAGTTGTTAACTGGATGTATTGTGTCTTCAATAATAAACTGAAGGCACAGTGACTGTATATCTTGAAAAACCTACACGAGCAATGTTGGTTTATGAAAGAAATTCATGATGTTTCAACTGAATAAATCTCATGGGTTTAATTAGATTTTACATCCGAGTCTGTCACTCAGTCTTGTCAGGGTAGTTGACTGAAATTCTTAGAGGCAAGTGCACTAGGGCTTTTGCATGCATACAGAGTGCACAACAGAAGGTCACTCACAGGTCTCAGCACTGCACCATTTTTGTCAATGTACGGAAGAATTTGACATCATGCTGTGATTGAGAGCAGCAGGCAGACACGCTGGGAAAACTCTGTCTCAATGCATGATCTCTCTTTTGATTTTATATTGTTCTCATCAGAGAACAGGATGTATGATAGCATAGATTTAGATAAGGAGTGGAACCCACATCCATTGTGTGACATTTAAAATGCCATTCCTCTGCCTGTGTTATAGCTGAGTAATTTTCCATACAACTACAATTCTCTTAACTCTTCATTCAGTTACCAACAAAATGCACTTTCATGTATTTTTTTTTTTGCACAGAAAACACTTTTAAACACTTGTTTAGACCAAATTGCAAACTGTCCTAAAAGTTACTACCAAACCAAAAAGCTAGTTTTATTTCCATCATTAAGTACTAAATTTAGTCAGTATAAATTTATTTATACCTTAAAGAGCTTCATATGTGGATGCTCATTACCCAGGTCAACACATATACAAACAAACAAAACATAAAACAAATCAATGAAGCCAGAGAAAAGAAACTAAAGGCTGAGAAGAACTGAGAAGATTGATAGCAAAGGGGATGACATACTTGGAATAACAGTTACTTTTACAAACAGTTCAATTCTAGTGACAGCCTGACTGCAGCACTTAAAAATTTCCAAGTAAGGTCTGGTCATTCTGACTTGGTATATGCTCATAAGTTTGCTAATGACTTGTTTGTTTTAAAAGATGATTTAGTTACTACTTTCTTCCTTCTTTAGAATAAACATCTTTGTCACTGATAAACGTTACAGCGTATTTTTTTATGGCAATACTATTTGCACTTCCCCACATTGTGTGGGACGTGGACCCTTTTCCAGTTAACTGAAGACCGTGAACGTGATCTGTTTCACTAAATACGATGCACTCCATAAATGACTCATTGCTTGGTGAAACTTCCCCTCGGCAGCTTTGTGAAAAAAAATTATTAAGAAGAAACTCTATGAGAGTCATTACCTTATACAGTAAAAGAACTCACAGCAGTGATAAAACACTTTAGATCAAATCTTCTTTCCGTACATGTCATAAAGATAATAGCTGTAGTTCAAAGTTCCTGGATTGCTGAGTTTTGTGGGGATAGTTGTGTCTGAGTGGGAGGTGGATGTTGGTTAGGGTGACGCTGATGCATTGTGGCGTCACCTCAAATGACACACTCCTAGTGATGATGGCCCCGTCGCCCCGATACTCTAAACCAGCCCATGTCAGGCAGGTCGTGTTTGCAGGGACGTGCTGTTCCGTTACCTTGGTTCAGTTAAAGCGTTTCCATTCATCAGGGATTCTGAATTCTATTCACCCCGTTGGCATATTGATGGCGACAATACCTAGTCATTTGCGTACCCTCTTGGCAGGACGGTGAAAACAGGCTGACAGTTACAGACAGATTAGTTGCAATGTCTCCCTCCGTGACTAGGTAGAGGCGAGGCCGCACAGGGGCTCCATGTGATTGTCAAGCTTGAGCTGTTTTCAGGGCCACGTTTGGATTAAATGCTGCAATTTAGGTCAACAGCCATGAAATTTGCATGCCTACCTATTGTTCTGTATTGTCATTAGCATATAGCACCTCTGACCAACCGGGAGTATTCTCAGTGGTCCACTGATATGTTTCCGTTTATTCTGGACTCCCTGATGAATCATGCTATTATGTACTGAATTCTTATTAGAAAAAAAAAATATGTTTTTGGATGTTGCAAGGTAAATATAGTGCAGTATCACAGAAATACTTTTTGCTAGAAAATTGGAATCAATGCACTTCTATGTATTTACTTGTCTGTTCTGTACATAGCTTATCTCTCCATCCATCCACGAGGAGGCATCCTTTTATTTGCTTATCCAAAATGATTTTTTAAGCAAGGGCACCTTATATTGGACAGGTTGGTGGCCCTGATAGATCCACCGGCTTCAACCCGATAAAACATTCGTTGTTAAAACGGTTTTTAGTGTTTTGCATATTTGCAGTGGTATGCTATTTGTTGTCAAACTGGTTGAAGATGTTTTCTTCATTTGACTGTGTTTTCTTTTGGTGAGTGTGTTCACCTCTTGGTGCCACTGTAGTAGAGTCCTTTAAGGCAAACTTGATTAAAATGGGCTACATGCTATGAGGTATACAGATTTTAAATTTCGGAAAAAGGGAGGAAAGGTGTGGGATAGGTGATATGTGTCAACAGATATTCTGAGCTGAGGTATCTTGAGTGAAAAAGTTGAAATGCTACATTACAAACTTAGTTTTATATGAATAAATTTGACTTGATTTTCAAAATAGGAGCTTTGCAGTCGAAGATGGAATCAGAGCAAGTCAAAAAAAGATCAAACCATTGGCATAACCTGTTAGCTGCTTGGCCTTTGGAGATAAAAAACCTAAAAATCCAGTACTTTCTTTTCCTAACAGATGGCTTTCATGCACAACCATACACACACACACACACACACACACACACACACACACACACACACACACACACAGACACACACACTCACACACACACACACACACTCACACACACACACACACACAGCATCGATGCTTTCCCTTAGTCTTGGTGGGCAATTCAGATATGCTTCATTGTATCTACAAAGCAAATGTGTCTGTTCCAGTTTTCACAAGTGCTGGCATGATACTCTGCACCAACAGACAGGAAAACAAAAAGCCGGCAGACTATCGAGAGGCGGGGTGTCAGGGGGGCACGGGGCTGTCGGCTGTGCAGAACGTGTGGAGGCTACAGAAGGGGAGGGCACCCATTGTGTGCTGTGTGATCTCAACCACTTGTTTTGTTTTGTTTTGTTAGTCCAAGGCTGGCTCTCATCCATTCTTTGCACCAGGCCTTTTCACTCTCGCAACAGGAGAGTTGACATCATGATATGGTTAGGCTGCATTCAAACCCCATCACACACAGTATTGTCTGTCTGCTTAAATTTGATCCTGCAAGCCCTGATTGCTTCAGCGAGACTTGGCATATTGACGTGAGGAATATTTCTGCACAGGGCAGATCATGAGGTTTATATAAGTGATCCTGACAACTTCAGTGTGTATCTGACACTGATGGTGAAGTTTCATTTGCACATGAAAAAGTGTCTCTTCTCTTAGTTGTCTTTTGGTGTAATTCTTGGCTTATGTTTGTTGATGCCCATGTTAATGGAAAGTTTTAATTTTAATTTTTACCATTTTACCATTCTTTGGGTAGTGCAACCATGAAATACTAGATGCACTAAGATATAATAATGCAGATCTCTGGAGACTTACTGGAACTGCAATATTATAGTTTGAGCAATTATTGCCCTAGTAGCCATATTAAGTGCAGTAATTTTATTGGTTTTTAATTGGAGACTCAGGGTTATGTAAATTTTCAGCAAAAACCAACAATTTATGCATCTCCTGTGGATCTCTTTGAACCTCAGCAAATCTGCAAGTCTCACTTTCTAAATGAGTGAGGTAACCTACTGAGGCTCATTTGGGCTAAAAGTTGTGTGTGCATGTTTGAGGCTTACACTCCCACTCCCTTCATTTCTTCTTACTCAGCTCCATTCTAGTGTAAAGAGCTCAGTGCTCATGTACATTCAGACACCCTGAGGTTATGTACTGTAATGCCTCTATTTCTGAGTGCGACTGTGACTTTGGGGAGAAGGAGAGAGGGAGCCAGACAGCTGTATAAAGTGTGATAGGACAACCAGCCATAGGCTGGTGTGAGAAAGAGTTCACTGCACTGCCTTGGAGTTTCCCTAAATTGATCTTCAAATGTAGGGGAAAGTGCTCATTTTTCTTCTTTTGTTCTGAAGCGCCTTTAGTATCTCCCGATAAAATGTCCTTCATGAATCAATGAAATCCTGACATTCCTATTCATCATGTTTCTTCTTTAGTGCCTTCAGACATTAATGGTTACTTGGTTATTTTACATCTGTGTGGTTGCTGTTTGATGATTTAGAGATGGAAAGAAATTTGAATATGCTTCATTTTATTTTTTTTTAACAAAGTATTAAGAGGCAAATGGTTAATGTGGCTAATGTAGTGAATCCACAGGAGCAGGCTAATGATGGGCTCAGATTTCTCATTGCTCTTGCTTTTTGTGCCACCGACTTGTCTTGGCTGTTACACGTGCCTGAGATTTACTGCTCTAATCCAGAGGAATTAAATGTCTCGGGAAGCAGCCTCTGTCTGTGAGTAAGAGTTCAGAGTTAATAACCTGGTTGGGTTTAGCTCAAGCATCACCCTGACAAATTTAATGGCATCTAGCTGTTTGCAAGTCCTTAAGTGAGGGGTTAAGTGAGAATCTAAACTTGCATAAAGAATGTAAATCTAGATTAACATGAAATGTTCGTTTCCTTTGTAAAAGCAGTAGTGTGTAGGGTGACTTTTCCAAAAAGCAGAGATCTTGATCTCCCTGTCTCTTATTTTTTGTCTTTCCGTCAGGACTCCACTCGTCATATTTGCCATCGTGCACATTTGGATCAGGGGGATGAGTAACAATGAGGGGTCTGGAAGTAAATGGGGCTGATGATACCTTATGATTACAGTGATCATCCTGTCAGCCATCACAAGGAGATGTGCCTCTTTAGCGATTTGCGGCCTCTACCACTGCCCTAAATACTAATCACTTACTGTTGTGTGTCATTTGTACTTGGAACAAAGCTCTTATTTAAGGACAAGTGCAGACAGTTCCCCCTTTAAGAACTAGATGCAGTGTACTGATATTATTTATGCGGTGAATATTTTTTGAATAGTAGATGTTTTGGTTCGTTCTGATAACTTGAAAGTCAAAACCCCTCGCGTATTATATTTGATCAAGTCTATGGTTCATTTTGCACCTAATTTGATAATGTTTTCAAAAGGGTTTGTAATTGGTCTAAGAAACAGGTTCCCTTTGATACTTTCATATGTTGACACACTTTGAGTCCTTGGCCTGTATTTCCTCTGTTGCCAAGCTTAGCAGGGCAGAAACTACAGCAGGCAAGATAAAGGACACAATCGGATGGTGAGAGCAAGAGAAGGTCAGACATCCGGGGGGGGGGGGGGGTGTATCTTGGAGAGCAAACTTCAGTTAACCCTCAAGACACGTCACCCAGCCAATACCGAACCCTGCAAACGGTTCACTTCACTGATTGGCCGAGACAAGCCATAGCAGGACAGCGTTGTTGATGGAGTGCCATTGGCTGTTTATCCTGGCAGCGGTTGACAAGAGCGAAAAGAAACATGGACAATGCAGGCTGACATTCATACAGTCCCTTCCCCTGTGCCAAAAATCTTCTGCAGTGATTTTGCACTTCTTGTTTTATGAAAGACAACCCGTATGTTCACATATTCTGCATGTTACGCAGGGTTTCTTATTTAGAGTGAGATGTGAAATACACATATATACAAGGTAGGTGATGGTGACTTTGGGTAGTGCATTAAAACACCAGAACTGCAGGAAACTGTGGCCGTGGAGAAAGAAACCAGTCTATACAGCCAGTAAAGCAGCATGTATTTGGAGGGTGTACAGCAGTAACATTACAAATGAGTGAAAACTGGGCAGATTTTTTAAAACCGTCTTAAAATCTTCATGAATATGACTGGAGAATGTCACAGTTGGTTAGCTAATGGCAATCAGTCACCTGAAATGGTGAGTTAAGTTCTCTGCTTGAACTTAAAGCCAAAAGGTATAGGATTTTCATGTGATTATAAGACCTAGGTGTTGGCAGAAGTGTACTTTGTTGTACCTGCAACCACACATAGATGCCGTGGTGTACTAGAACTGTGGATTACACTTCTGCATCATGCCAACAAGTTGAGAAGTCAACAAAAGCAAGATTTTTGACTGCTGTAATTTGTCAGAGGACGCACATAGGGATGAACCACCCGAGAATTGTCTGGTTTAAGTTCTCTTCTGCTTTTCAGAGCTTTATAGCGAGTCTCGTCTCGGTGTCAAACTGTCCAGCCTGCATGGCATTGTTTTCAGCAGCAGCAGGCAACTACCTTAGCAAAAAAATCCATAATTACCAAATGTGCACTACCTGCTAAGCACCAAAGAGGAAACAGTTACAGTCAGAAACTACCTGATGAACATAGTGGAGGCTCTAGAAGATAAAGAGCCAGATATCCCCCTCATGAGGTTTTAGAGATCAAATAACTGAGCTAAAAGAGATTGAATTTTAGACTTGGATTCACTAAGGGTCTAGGAACGTGCCTCCAAATGAATGATAATGTTGCTCAGTTACACAACTGCTGGATGTGTAAATGAGCAGCTGTTTACAAAAAACATTTGCTATATAAACCAAAAAGGTGATAGTATGTCAATGTGTGTTCACAACTGTCCCATTGTGGCAAAAAGTCAGTTATTGTATGTTTAAGCAGTGGTTTATTTTTTCCCTATACATAGGTACTTTTGTTTTCCTTATTGCTTGTGAACCCTTTTAGCAGTACTATACTACTATGCCTTAGTCTTGAGAAGGGTAGAACATTTGTCAACCTCTAAGTTTTAAGACCATATATATTATAAGCACAGACATTACAAAATAACAAAATAAACCAAAAAACATTAGTTGAAAGGCATCTAAGTGAAAATACCATAATTATGCAAACATTGTCACTGAACAGAATTTGTCAGCCACTTGACCTCCTTTCATTGTCTCCCCTAAATAAAAAAAGAAATAAATCTGTCCATACAGGCGCCATTTGTCTTCATCTCCCTGCATTCTCCTGGGCGTCACTGACCAGCTGAAAAGTACTTTATCACAGGCCACAGTGCTGCTGGCCGTGCAGAGAGAGCGGCGTGTGCAGTGGTGAAAGTAAATACGGCCGAGATATATAGTATTTCAGCCTGGAGTTCCTTTTCCTCACAATGTGCCTACTGCCTAAGGGGGCGCTGGGACAAGCATGTCCCGGGGCAACAGCAAGATGATTGGCGAAGGCCGTTTGAAGCACGGATTCAAATTACAATTTAAATGAATGTGAGGTAATTTAGTTGATATGTGCTCCATGGTTTTTTTAATTGCAGAGCCTGGTTCCTGGTAAGTCAAACAGTCTCATATGAGCAAAAAACGTTGGACACTCTTAATTTGTTTTCTATTTATATTCTATTCTATTGAACCTTCTCCTTTATGCTGTCCACAAGGTCCTTTGACAGCTGATTTTATCACAGTTATTGGTGTCCCTGCCAGGGGACAGTGTTCACTTCTGCAGTCCCTGTGTTGCTGACTCCCATTGTCCTCGAACAATGTCCAGCGAGCTCCAACACAGCCTGCTGAGTGGATGGAAAAATAGAGGACACCGCTGTCAGTGATAAAGTCCACACACCAGAGAAAGCAGTGTGTGTGGGTCAAGGTCAGAGGTCAACGAGATATATTATCTAATATCCACATGTAGGAGTCTCTCGCCGACATAGCTTGCACTGCACCAGAGTCCATTTTTGACACATACGTTGGACTATCCCCGTGGGCTGTTTCCATGGTGATTCTAACACCTGTGCCCCGACAGTATGGTGTTAGCGATCAGCTGCCAAGTTCCAGAGTGAGCCCTCAACCAAAGAATGGCATTCACTCCAGCTATGTCAAACCTTTGATAATGTGGAATTGCTCTGTATGGACACACATTATATAGGCACTCCTCTTCTTTTGATTCTTTTTGTTTGTTGCAAAGTAAAAACCTGGTCTGTTTGCCTCAAAAGTCACATATTAAGGCCATGAAACACTGTCTTTGATTATTTATGAGAATGTTACAGACACTGCATCCTGTTTCATTTTTAATTCATGGTGTCAGAATGTAGGACATGCAGAAGTGTCACGTGAAGTGGCTTATTTATTATTAATTGATATGTAATTGAGTTCACTTAATGATATACATTTTCGGTGTTAAATGCTACTCTTTTGCATTTTTAGTTGTCAGAGTTCTCACTCATCCCCCACTTCTGTTAACTTCTCTGTCAGCCTCCACCTCTTCTTATTACTGTTGGGACTGTGTTTGTGTTCTTCAGTAGCCATTAAGCTTTTCTGGACCACCAGGTCTTCTAATACCCATCCCCTACGTGTACACACACACACACACACACACAGAAACGGACGCTTTCCCCCACTGTGTCAATCCCGAATCTCCCCTAGAGGATCCATCTGCCCATAATCTTCAGCCATACTGTACTTCCCCTCTTTCTCTTTTCGTGTCAAACCTGTGTGTGTGTGTGTGTGTGTGTGTGTGTGTGTGTGTGTGTGTGTGTGTGTGTGTCTGTACATATGCTTGCCAATGCGTGGGTGCATTTGCATGCGGTGGGGGGGGGGATAATGAACAGATATTTTCCTCCTTTGTCTTCCTACATGTCCACCTCCAGCAAAAAAAAGGGATAATCTGTGTGTGTGTGTGTGTGTGTGTGTGGGCACAACTCACTGTAGTTTAAAAGTAACTTCTGTTTCCTTCTCCAGGGTTGGGTGGTGGGTGTAAAAGAAAAAGTGCTGGGAGCTGCCGAGAAAATGACGATCACAGTGTGAGACAGAATAGCAAAAGCAAGACAAATCACCCTGCGGCACAAATGCTAACTGCACTGCCTTCTTTCTATGACTCTGCATTGACTCTGCAGTATACTCTGTCAGGGTGTTTTGACCTCGCAGAGTTATTACGCTCAGTGCCTCCGTACATACAGAGTCACACAGTCACAACTTTATGGTACCAAATGCATAACACAGGCTAATCTCAATTTTCCTTCTGAAATGAGCTGTCTGCATAGAGTGAAGCAATAATTTCACGTCCAGAAATAGTGCAGCTACTTGTGCACAGCTGAAACGACTGTAAGTCAGGAGGACCAGGTAAAATAATGCATTGTGAATCATATGAATCCTTTGAACTGGGAATAACACTGGTGCACCAAAGTCTATTTGCCTTATGAAAGAAACCGGTAACTCTCTCCGCATTTGTTAGCAAATAAATGACTATGAAATAAATCAAAGGTTGTTGGGAAGCTTTTACCTCTAGTATTTAAAATAAATGAATACGCCCCTGAGCAGTGAAAAAAGTAATTAGTTCAGTTATGATGCACATGCAATGTACTTTAACATATCAAATTTTTGCATGATGCTCATATTGTATTTTTTAGTGCACTACATTTATCCCATGCCTGAAGTTACAAGTTACTGTTAAGAGGAGGGTGATGCATTTCTATTGGTTAAACCACAAGGCCGACTATTAAGTAGTCAGAATGAGCTCCTCTGGGACAGGATATAAAGAGGATGCGTTTATTTGCTGTTTGTGTGTTTGTGTGTGTGAGTGTGTGTGTCCTTGAGGACTAACAAACGCATTGATTGTGTTTCCTTACTCGTGCAACATATGAGGTTCTTGTCACCAACTGTAGAATATTTTTAAACCTTTGGCAGGAATGTGTATGTGTATGAATGTGCTGCAGTTGGTTTGTGCACATGCATATTTGTGTCTATCACGCCCCTAGTAGTATAGTGCACTGTGGTATGGGTCCGACGAAGTGGCACAGTAATAATGGGCAACAAGCGACACATGTTCCCTTCAAATTCTCATCTTTGCTGATAGCAAGCACATTTTGATCATAATAATTATTAACATATTATTTATACTTTTGTTTAATGCAGAGCTCTTATTCTTTTTAACAATGCATTTTTACACTGCTGTATTGCTACTTATATAAAGGATCCAATCAGCTTTTTCTCAGCTGTGTCTGATTATCAAAAGAAGTATTCTACCCTTCTCAATAATCTGTGTGACCTCTCCTTTGTCCTTACTCTTCTCCCTCCAGATCACCTGTCTGCAGGACTTCTTTGGCGATGATGATGTGTTCATAGCGTGTGGCCCAGAGAAGTACCGCTATGCACAGGACGACTTTGTGTTGGATCACAGCGGTAAGGCTTCCACAGCCTTTATGACTGGTAGGCCTGACTAAGACTAACTAAACATCCGTCCCCTTGTGTGTGTGTGTGTCTATGTGTTAGCCATTGTCCCTCTCACTGGTGCTTGCAACACTCTTTTCCTTTCGGAAGCTGACAGCAGGATATGAGATCTTTGTGTGTGATTGTGTTTGAATTAAGATCCATTTTTTACGTGATTATCCCACCAGTTTAATGCAGATTTCTTTTTTCTTTTTTTTTGAGAGTGGAAATTGAATTTTGTTATTTAAATTATATTTAGCAGTTGGCGCTTCACAGTTTCACACACACATCCTTGCTGTCAGGTAAGGAAAAGTGGTTGCATTTTTGTCCAACTGAAATTTTATTCTTGTGTGCCTCCGTGAATGCAATTGTGTTCATGTTCTGTACTGTATGCGTTTTACATATATTTGTGTATTAAGGACTCCCTCTATTGGGTACCTCCCCTTTATCTTACTGAAAAACCACTGAAAGTTTGAGAGCACACAGGCAGGACATGACCGCCTAAAACCAACAGATCACAGGAAGGACAAAGGAGTTTATTTTAGTAACAGTCCGCTGTATTGATATCCTGTTTAATGTTTATGTTGTTTTGTCAGGTTAGCTAACAACAGGGAGACATATCCTAACACACACTGTGTTAACTGCTACTGAGGATGAGTGATGGGTCGTAGTCAGAGGTAGTTTGGAGCTTTCGTCCCACTTAAACTCTTCTGCTCCACTTTTTAGAATTAGGTCTTTGAAAGAACAAAAAAAAACACACTTTACTCTCTCCTGAAAGTACAGAAGCTGCTCTTTCTTTTGCAAACTTGGTCCAGTACAAACTTTACTGTTGAAACATGGAAAGAATATCTAGTTATATATCAAAAGAGGTAGATAACGAAACAGAACTGAGCTTATGCTCTTCTTCACCTAGACCCTAAAGAATATGTTAAGGTTATTAATTTTTTTTGTACTATTCTGCAGATCAACAAAGTAGTTAACTGGGACTCGGGCTAAACTGTGTTTTAAATAATTCCTGTTCACGTGGCTTGATGAGATGTTCTGTCCTCAAATGTTACAAATCATTTGAGATTCAGTATAATACCTTAATACCTTTTTTGGTACCAGCCCAAATGTGTCTGTAGAACCAGATATCAGGTATGAAAAGGTATGAAAAAAATTTAAACAATACCCACCTCTAAACATTTAGGAATGGATATTGCTAGTCCTATATTCTTGAAATGCTGATGTAGCTCAGCCCCTAACTGGAATATGATATCAGGTAATTTATCTGTTCCACTGTGCTCTTTAATCTGTTTTGACTAAACAATGTTTTGCACTGTTCTTTGTGGCCTCCCTGTGTCCATAATCAAGTATGACCAGCATTCATGAAATCAACCCACATAAATAACATTGCAGGGGCCATATCCCCGGTACACAGCTTGATGAGAATAATAATGCCACATTAACTCTGTTTTGAGAAGAAAGAAAAGCTTTGTTGAAAGAGGAAGGTTAATATATGCAGTGGTGACCCTGAGCATGTTGTCCTTCCAGAATGCAGAGTGCTGAAGTCATCGTACAGCCGCTCTGCTACTCCGAACCGGATGGCTAAGAGCCCTGGACCTTCACGACGCAGCAAGTCCCCTGGTGCAGGTCAGACACGCAACTGTACACACACATGCTAGAAATAGTCTAGAGACTGACTTTATTAGCCCTATGAAATAAGAGACATTTCTTTAAACTGCAGCTCAATAAGAAAGGTCAAATTTAGAAAATTATTACATTATATGAGTGAAAATATGTTTCACTCATATTTAAAAAGTCCCATTTATCTGATGCCGAAGTAACACTGTTAGTAGTTATGTGGTTGACAGGCTGAGTCATGGTCATTTTATTTGGCAGCCTTATCCTCAACTCTCAACAGCTGAGATGCGTGACTAAGCAGTTTGTGTGCTGCACTGAGAGATGGTGACATTATGCTGAGTAATTGGTGTTCTACAAGCTGTTATGCCAAGTTTTAAGAAGAGGCGTTTTGAGAGGCTGCCAGTTTGAAGTGGCAATGCCAGAAGTCTGACTTTAGCCTCAGAAGTATATGGTAATATGATCATACCTATATCTTTTGTATTTTATTTTATTAATCATTTATATTTTGCTTTTGACACTGCAGCAAGGCGACCTGTCCACTACTCCACCAGTCAGCCTACAATCAAATCCCCAGGTGAGGCTGGTGATGGTGTCACACAGTTTGCCTTGTTAAACACCTGTCATCAAGTAATCGAGCAAAATGAGCCCTAAAAGTTTGAGGATTCTCCTCTTCTCTTGTGAATAAATGCTGGATTTGGGAACTATAACGGTATAACACCGTCAGTCCGCACGGGTAGGTCCGGTGTGAAATAATTGAAATTCTCTGCTAAGATACATGGTCCACAGATTATGGAATAATGTTGGTTAATCAGACCCTTTCTGCAGCACTATCAGCAGGACAAAATGTCCAGCTGTTGTCAACACAAATGTCTAAAAAATAATGACTGAATTGACTTTTGTCTCAGCATAGTTTTGAGCTCATTGCTAACATCTCATAAAATTTTTTTCAATTTATTTTAACTAGAGACGTTCCCTTTCTTTTGACCTTCTTCCCCTCCCGTGCTCTAACTAAGCCATGGAGCTGCTACGAACTGAACACATCTGTCTAATCTGAGAGCCCACTGCAGCAGAATCTACTGATTTAAAGCCACCATGAAATTAATAGACTCACCCTTCAGCTCTGCCAATTAAATTATGCTCTCACTGAACAGTTACATCACATCCCTCTTTATCTGTAGCAGCTGAGGTGCTCAAAGTTAAACTATACTTTAAGAGCATTAAAAGGAGGTAGGGTATAATATCATGTCAACTGTTCCAGTTGTTTATTTTCTAATATTGATTTAGAAGCACCCTTAAAAAAGCAAGCAAAATACCCAGAAGAGAGTTAGGTGAGAATCTCTGTCCTGACGGTGGAAACAAAACGTGAAGACGTAACTCTGAAACAGCAGTTCAAAAGCACTGCCTGTAGGCAGCGTGAAAGGATTTTCCTTAGCTCAGCTGGGTTTATGCAGATGAAGAGACTTTGAGTTAGTTTTGACGCATTATGTCTCTGTATTTGTGCCAGAAACCAAGGGGGGGGTAGTCTGTTCTTGAGAGAATGAATCATGAATTCCTCAAATGGTGGAAGCTCTGATCCCTGCTGTGTGCCTGTGCACTTCCTTTTAAAAACCAAATATTTTTCTTACAATATGTACATAAGAAGCGTACTGATAATGTACAGGGATGTTTGTACCAACCTAACAACTTTTTTGCTATGTATAATGACCCACATCTTTGAGTCAATTATATCAACATGGGCTCAGCAGTTGACCAGAGGAGTAACTACAGCACAGATTTAGACCTTTTAAGGTGTGAAAACTGCAGTAACTAGTACATCCATTGTCTGTGAGTTGCAATATCTGCAACTCTAGATCAGGGGGTCTAAACTGTTGCTGCTATTACTGGTCTGACAGTTTTTCTTTATTTATTCAGTAGTCTTTCCTGGTCCTGTGGATGCCCTAAAATTTGGAAATACCATGGACTACCTGGTTGCAGAAAGACAGGCACCTTTGAACAAACTGGCTCATTGGCAAGCAGTTTAAAAAAAAAAAAAGTTTTAATCTCTGAATGACTCTTTTCTCTTGCTCCCCTTGTTTTTCTTCATAAAGTAAATGGTGCCTCAAGTAGCCAGATCTCAACTCCAAAGTCCCCCAAGTCCTCCACTCCATCTCCCACCAGCCCCCTAACCATTGCCGGTTTTAAGGTAAGACAGTATATCTACATGCATTTCACGGTACAGTAGATGTGGTACACACAGGACACCCACTCAAATACATTACCTACCATGCACAGCTAATGGTTTGTACAGTTTATACTGTGGGTATGCATTCACATTAGTCTGAGCAGTTTCTCGGCAAACCGGTAGATACTCTTAAGGATGACTGGTCACAGCCAGGAAATATTAAAATGTCGAATTGTCGATTTTACACTTTTTTTTGCGCAAAGTGAACAAACAGCATATGTTAATTAATGAATGTTAAAGGTACTTGGAGGCAGATTTTGTTACATTCGGGCAGAGGCAGGCCAGCCAGTGGCTGCTCGCAGTTTCTTCATATTTACAGCACAGCCATGAGAGTGGTATCAGTCTTCTAATCAAACACTTTTTAAATTTTCCCAAAATGTCAAACTATTCCTTTAAGGTGGCACTTTAAAGAGGGGGATAAGGCAAGATCGTACAGACCCCCAAAATACAAAATGATACAAAATGATGAGAAAAATCTATGTCAAAGCATCAACTCACTGACCGATAGCCATGTGGCCTGGCTGCAGCTCTACAATGTGTTTTTGGTAGAGTCTGGGACACACTAATCAGATTTTTTGAAAGAGTTCTTCTGTAAGATGCATGTTATTCACAAACTACAGAGTTTGTAACCGCTCCAGCCAGCTGGCAAGCATCCTCCAGAGAGCCACCATTCCTCTCTAAGCCCAGTCAAAGACTTATCCATCCACATTAATTTGGCAGGATATAAGATTTTTATGATATACTGACATCTTTATAAGTCACTAGTAAAGAGGATGAGTAGAGCAGAATATTTTTGAAAAGTCGAAATGAGGAAGCAGAAGAATGTTAATGACATAGTTGCTGTCTCTCATTCATCCTCATCCTCACATCCTCACGGTCACATGGAGGAGATCAGGTAGACTAGAGCCACATAAAGAAGTTATTTATCAGCAGAAAAAGCTTTTTTATGTACCCAGTTGTTAAAGAGACACTGAAGCTGTCCCACCTTCTACTTTGGTCCAGAGTATCTCGCTTTTAGACTAAATAATAGATCCTTACTGTAAAGGTCACTTGTGAGATTTTAATGCATTCGGTATTTATGGCTGACATTTCAAAAAATGCATCCGTAAGATGTCAAAATGGCCACTGCTGTGCTTTGCAGAAATTACCCTCTTAACAAATGTATCATTCATTTGGAGCTATAGTGGTTTTATATGCAGTGATGATAAGTGGATAAGAAGGAGATCTATTCAAGCAGCTCTGACACCTTGCACACTTTGAAGGGCAAGCTTATTTTAGACCCAGCTCAGTATTTGAATAATAATATTTTTAGGATTAATATTAATATTAATATTTAATTAATAGATTAATATTTTAAATATTTTTGGATTAATGTGCAGGATGTGCTGTTGATTTTGTCAGCCTCATGCCTTTTAGACTATCTCACTATACTGTATATTCACAGGTTGTATTTCTTGTTTAAGGATAAAAAAATATAAATTGTTAATTTCAAGTTACATCTCTTCAATGGCTTATCATAACAATTTTCAAGTCTCCTTTTCGTGCCATCCGAAACATATTTATGACTCTTTAGTCAAGGCCACTAAGAAAGGTGTCCCACCGATAATAAATCAGCTATATTTTATCCATGTACAGCATGTTTTGTTGGCTCTTTTTAAAACCTATGGTTGCCATGGTGATTTTTCTGCTTGTTTTGTCTTAGACCAGGCGCTCATCTCTATTTTTGTCTTTGCATCCTACAGATACCTCCGTCACATCACATCTCATCCCCAAATGTAAATGGCTCATTGAACAACCACCAAGAGCAAAGCAATCGACTGAGTCCAGAGGGTACATCCTGTTTCCTTTGCTCTCCTTTGCTTTCCTTTGCTCTCCTTTGCTTTCCCTCCCTTTCCCTTTCCCTTTCCCTTTCCATTCTTTGCCCCCCCCCCCCCCCCCTCCCTTTCTGGCTGATAGATTCATCTTATTTGCCAACTATTGAGCGGACCGCCGCACACTCTAGCATGTAGCAGTGACACTGAATAAAATTTAAATGATCCTCATCCTGTCCCCTTGAAGCAGATTATAGAATTTGCTTACCCAACAAGAGTGGCAAAGAGTTCGCCAGTGTGAGTGTGAAATAATCCACTGCTGTGTGAGAAAATAGTGAATTAAATTATTTTAGGGCTCGGTTCTCTAAATGCTGCGTGAGGACTAGTAGAGATCAATTTGCATGTTGGTGCCAGTGAGTGTGTTGGTTTGTTGCCCAGCATGTGGTCCCTTAATTCAGTCAGAGAACTGGGTGAGTTTCTGCTAAAGCTCTCTTGTTTTTATGGAACAGAAGGGTTTGTCTGTGGCCTGTTCTAACCTTCATCTCTCCCTAGCAGTTAATGGCAACCGTTACCTGCCTGCCTCCACCATTTTGGAAAAATACAAAGTTGGGAAGGTCATTGGAGATGGCAACTTCGCTGTTGTCAAGGAGTGTGTGGAGAGGTAGGTGAAAAACATTGAGTCATACTGGAAATGCAGCTGTCTGCAGTGGTAGTGCAGCAGTGTGCATTGTTGCGCCGCCTAATGAGACTAACATCACGTGCGGTAACTGCTCCATCAGGGTGTTTAAGTCCTGATGACAGGTATTGTGGAGACGGAAATATCCCGTGGATTAAACCCAGTGGTGAATTCATTTCATTAGCCTTTTAATCTCTGAGTCAACACCGCCCAGGCTGACAGGGCCAATGATGATGAGAAGAGGCCTGTTTAGTGTGCGCTCTTATAATCCAATGTACCTTCCTGAAAAATTACTCAAAGATTCCCCTGTGAGGCCCAGTAAACTTGTTGAATGCATTCAGAACAATCTAAGTTCAAAAGTCCCCCTCATAGCTTTCTGTGCTTTTGGTACCATCTTACTGTTTTGAATTTAGACAGTCTGTTTGGAAGCTACATATACTTCTTCCACAGGTCAAGAATAAAACCAGATGTTTTGACCATTATTAATTTTCCATTGTTTATGTACAGCTGTCCTTCCATCCGTTAACATCAGCTGGCAGTCCTCTTCTTCCCTGTCCTTCTCTGGTGCATTGCTACATTTCTTAATCAGTGGAATAGCATGAAACTGTTGGCAGGAATTTGCACTGCATCACTTTCATGCTCATGTGAGTGCAGGTGCATCCTCATCCTCTTGCACGTGTTAGTAAAGCATGATATAAAAATAAAACAGGGACCTGCTGATCAAAATGTTGCTCCATAGCAGCACTAGAGATCAAGAGCTCCCCAGAGTACCTTTGTATTGTAGCCCTTAGGTATATTTTGCAGTAAGGACCTATCATGTAACTTGAAACCCCCCTAAGTTTTTGTTTTTCTTCTGGTCTCCAGTGGTTTACATTCTCACCTTGCTGCGAAGAGTTAGAGATGTATTCTGACCTGTGTCGGTACACTGTGGTAGCGATGCTGGCTGAGGTTACAGGTGTAACAGAGCACACTTCTGACCCAGCAGCGATACTGGGTGTAGTCAGAGTTGGAATAAACTTGAAACTTTTAACCAGAGATGTCAGTGAAACATTGCTCTTCAGCCTGGTGTTAAATTACTCTTAAAGTACATGTTCTCAGATTCTTGTTGAGCCTACCCGGATCTGCACCGCATCTCTGTTTATTTTATAAACCTGGCTCCTTTTATAAACCTGGCTCGAACAGCTATCATACCCTTTTTAGAAACCAAGTGGCAGCGCTCCTGCACACTGTAACGGAGGCTGTCAAGTGAGAGCTAGATTTTAATTACATACAGTATTGTGGCATCAGTGATGTTTTAAATTTTCGCCCTAAAGCTACTGTTTCTCCTCAGGTCCACGGGAAAAGAGTTTGCGCTGAAGATCATCGACAAGGCCAAGTGCAGTGGAAAGGTTTCCCTCTATCCTTTTTTTCCCCTCACCCTCTCCTGCTCACGTTCCCTCTCTCTTCTTTCTGTCTGACCTGCGCACATGCACACTCACACAGATGTAAGGAAGTCCCACTGTGCATTATTAACACCCACCTACAGCACAGTATTTCCTGTGTCTTCAATCCTCTTATACCTCACAGTTAGATCAGGTTGGCAGTGTTTTATTTATCACCTAACTCAAATTATCTTCACACTTTAACATGCACACAGTCACAGTCTCTGAATCACACATCCTTGACACCAATTCAAATTAAATCAACAATGAAGCTCCTTTTTGTGAGCATAATGGCTCAGTGTGAACCTTGTGTACCAGGGCATACAGTAACATACTCACTTGGATTATGCATGTGTATATATGTTTTCCAGGAGCACCTCATCGAAAACGAGGTGGCGGTGCTGCGGAAGGTGAAACACCCCAACATCATCATGTTGATCGAGGAGGTGGACACTCCCTCCGAGCTGTACCTGGTTATGGAGCTTGTCAAGGTACAGTAAAGGCTCAACCCGTGTCAGCATCAGTGCACACGATATGTACAATCTGATATGTGGTCATCGTGTTAATTATTGGCATAGGGAGGGGATCTATTTGATGCCATCACCTCCTCGGCCAAGTACACAGAGAGGGATGCCGGCATCATGGTCTACAACCTCGCCGGAGCCCTGAAGTACCTGCACAGCATGAACATTGTCCACAGGGATATAAAACCAGAGAACCTGCTGGTATACATTCACACAACTTTTTTTTTTTTTTACTTTTTTCATGCAAATCCATCTGCTCCATGGGCTTCAACTGACCATGTACATCATTTTAGGTGTTCGAGTACCCAGATGGCACCAAGTCATTGAAGCTCGGGGACTTTGGCCTGGCCACAGTAGTGGATGGACCCCTGTACACCGTGTGTGGCACCCCTACGTATGTGGCTCCAGAAATCATCGCAGAGACTGGGTGAGATGGTTGTTTTTGGCAGAAAGCGTGACTTTCAGTACCCAGGCCTTTAGTTTTCACCGGAGGTGCTCGTTATAGAGAAACATGTGAGCTGGTTTAAAAGGTTTAAATGGAAACATCTGTTCTACGTACAGAGCCCGAGCAGAAGTGTGGGTTTGCATTACTGCTGTGTTGTAATCAGCTGTATGGAGATTAAAAGGCGAATGGTATTTATTGAGTAAGCATGCTGAATAAAGCAACACAAACCATGTATCTTTGTCAGTATAAAAGGTTCTAGTGGTATACTTACTTCTACATGATTGTTGTAGATTGAAACCCTTTTCTTTCCAAAATGTCAGTACTTTATTTTGTTATTTTATGTCCAGTCACTCACCAGCTGAATTCGTAACAGAAGAGTGATGGAAGATGGTTAAGGTTTGCTGTAGGCTATTTGGGTACATGTGATCCTACTTTTACACTTTCTGTGTTCTCTTTTTCACAGTTATGGTCTGAAGGTGGATATCTGGGCTGCAGGTGTCATCACCTATATCCTTCTGTGTGGCTTTCCTCCATTTAGAAGGTACTCAGTTCATCCATGTCATTATCTGCTGCTAATAAACAAGTATGGAAGTTTTCAATTTGAAGCAACAAATGCAATGCTGAGTAAAGTTGTCTCCCATAGATCATATTAAGAAGAGTTCAGTCACAGTATTTGGCAACTTTATCTCTTACCAATTATCTTACACTGTATAAAATAACTCGTCGCTTTAATTAGTTGTTGGGTTAAGGATTTGACCTAATCTATTGTGATCCATGTTTCAGTAGCATCGGTTATTACAATAAACACATATAATGATAGTGAGGTTTCCGGTTTAGGCCTTTGTTTTTATGGAATCATCACAGTGTAGATGTACGCCATGTTTGATGAATAATGCATTTTTTTTTTTTTGCTGAGTGCCTGTTTGTCTTTCCGTGTAGTGAGAGTAACTTGCAAGAGGACCTGTTTGACCAGATCCTTCTGGGGCGACTGGACTTCCCCAGTCCTTACTGGGACAACATCACTGACTCAGCCAAGGTGGGGTCCACAGACATTCACACACACCAGCAGTTTGTTTATGACGAATGATATTATATTGACTCCCATTCTTTACTTTGGAGGGTTATCCAAACTAAGACACAGTCTAAGCCTAATTTCTATTATTTTTGACCCAACCCCAATGAGGACAGGAACCCCTTTACCTTGAACTGCAGATGTAAAGAAAACTCTGAAATAGATATAAAAATTTTACATAGTTAAATCACACACACACACATACACAAAAACACACACACACACACACACACACACACACACACACACACACACACACACACACACACACACACACACACAGCGTGTGAACCTGCTCCATTAATGACTACTGTCTGCTGAAGGACAGAAACCCCTCCAACCCTCTAAATTAATGTCATGTATTAAGGTGACAGCCCATGCTCAGCGTGCAAGACCAAACTGCTAATTAAACCTGCAGCTATTACACTGGCCTGTCGCAGCAGACATGTGCACAGTTATAGACACAACAGCATGAAGCTATGCAGGTGTAAATTTATCCAGAGACTGTGTGTATACATCACTTGGCAAACACACATGTGAAAGCATGTACAACAACGTCTGTGGCTTGCAGTGCACTCGGTGGGTAGGCAATATGGTCGAAATCGTTATCACACTATTAAAACAAATAGTTTTTCCGGTATTGATGCATAAAGCAATATACAAAGTGTATTTAAAATCACACATAATATACTTAAAGCTGCCCTAATTTATATTTTTACATCAACAGTCTACCAAAAGACTATGTGCAGTGTTAAAGGGGTTTCTCATAGTGAAAAGTAGTAATATTGCTCAGTAACCGTTGGATATGGAACTAGTCAGTGGTTTGTCAGAAATTAGACAAATCAACCTTATAGATGTGTGCAATTTCCTTTTGTTGAATGATGAATACAGCTTTCAAATAATGTTTAATACAGAGACCTGTGTTCACGTGTTATTTCAGACAAAACTCTTCATATGTGTAATAATTAAATATATACAATCAGTTGTTTTGATTATGGTTTGCTTGAAGTGGCTCATTTTCACAACAATTTTGTAAAGCTATAGCACAATATGATCATTTATTCTCAATACATTACCACTGTAAAAAAAGTCAATAATAATGAATTATGAACCAATACTACCTCATCGTATTGTCAAAGTGAGAGACACTCCAGATGTAGAATTAAAAGAAAGTTTAGCTTTGATATTATCATAAACTGTGTGTTCTGTTTCAGGAGCTGATTGGAAAGATGCTGCAGGTCAACGTGGAGGCTCGATATACAGCACTAGATGTCCTCTCCCACCCATGGGTCACGGTATTGTGTAACACTGACAGTGTATAGTTGCATGTACAGTACAGTGCAAAAGCTTCAGGCACATTCGATGTTTAAAATCTCATCCATCACTCAGTATCGTCAGGGAGACGTCTGATCGATCCCAGATTCATTCTGCAGAATGAAAATGACCCGGAGCATACTTCAATCAGGAAAGATTTATTTAATAAAGACTGGCATTGACCCTGTCGATTAAAGAGACGTACATGCATCGAGGCCTATGAATAGCAGCCAATCTGAGCTCCCTGCAGGGAGCCTTAGACGTGGGCCTTGACACTGATATTAGTGAACGACATAGGCAGTAGTGACAGAAGAGAGAGACAGCATAGTTAAGTTGGTTTAAATGTCGTTCAGCTAAGACGATCACAGGATGATAGACGAGCCTGCAAAGAACGGAGTGAAATTGCTGGGTAACAGTGGAGAGGTGGAGCCTTTGTGTGATGAAGAGATAAAGCTGGCAGACAGTCGTCTTCCTGCTTAAAAAGCTTCATAGCCAGAGTTGTAAAGAACTGTCTTTAGAGACAAGAACAACAAGGAGTCCTGCAGTAGATGGTCCGGCCCCATTAGAGCCCTGATCTCAACATCATGGAGTCAGTGTGGGATCCCATGTAAAGACAGAGGACACTGAGATGGACGAACTGTGGCAAGTTCCCCGAGATGCTTGGAACAACCTACCGGGCCACACGTCTTATGTGTTCCGAGGACAACTGGTTCTGTTTTAAAGGCAAAATGTTGATTTGATTTAGTTTTGTATGTAGTTTATAGATTAAACTATTCATGGTATTTATTTTAAAAGCATCTTCACTGTATTTTTGGTGCCTGAAACGTTTGCACTGTGCTGTAAATGTGAACCAAACCTGAAATGTGGCAAAAAAAACCTTTGTGAAAGTATTGTACACTCAGCGTGTCTGTGTGTGTATGTAGGACGACGCAGTCGTAGAGAACAACATGAAGATGGAGGTGACAGGTAAACTGAAGACGCACTTTAACACTGCGCCAAAGCACAACAACACCACAGCCGGTGTGTCGGTCATCATGGTAAGCACCCAAAAGCATTCACGACCAAACATTGGTTTGATTTTTGCCCAATCCTTTGGGATTTACTGCAGTAATTTTTTTATATTAGACCTTTATGAGTTCATGGTAACTTTCAGTGACCTCTAAAATCTCCAATATTGATGTTTAGACATGGGTTTAGTCATCACCAGCAAGGTGCACGCAGCCGCTAGAACAGGTCAGGCCTTTTCACAAACATTTACAGCGTGACAGGCAACGTTTGACCCAGATAAAGAAGATGAGCTTCTTCTAATTCACTTTATATGAATCGTACGCCGACTTAATCACTGGGATAGAATATCTGGCCTCAATCATAGTTGAAGAAGACATTAAAGACAAGTCATAAGCAACTTATGCTGCTGCGAACATGTCAGACAGGATTTCAGAGATGGAATGATGGAAAAAACGGAACAGTGAAGGATTCATTCCTGTAGCAGTCACATCCTTCCACCCTGTTTGTTTTAAGCCCCATTTGTATCGTTTCCTGTTGTACAGTTTGACTTCCTTCACTCCACATCTCATCAGGTCACGCCACCCATCAGCCTAGCGCACTCTCTTCAGTCTGTCTGTCTGAACTGAAACTAGGAAAAGGGGGGAAGGGGAGGTTTGTTTGATTAGAAATTTAATTTGAGCCCCCTCTTTACTGCAAAGAGCCTCATTTTGTTGTAAATTTCATTTGACAGTTTGAGGTGTAAACACGGGCCCAGGCCTTGGCCCCTCCTCCTCTCCATCCACTTCCTCCTCCCTCCTACTCACCCCTCCCTCACACCCAACCCAGGACCACAGGGGACGCCTGTAGCTGAAAGCCGGGTACACACTTCACACCCCCAGCCCCCAGCTGCCACCCCTCTTCCTTTCCGGCCATCGCCCTTCCCTGCATCCTCTTCCTCATCTATAACAACGCCCCCCCCATTACACTCCCCTCCTCCTTTCCCTTCCTTCCTGTTTCTTTCTGAGGCCCCCTGCCCCTCAGCTGCAGTAACTTGCTCTCAATAACCAACTGATGCGGACCCTGGCTAACACACTCCCGACGTGCGCGCTGCCCTGGATTTATCCCCGTCACTCTTTTCATACTCCTCATTTTGCTCCTTGGGGCAAGCTTCATTCCATTCGTGTCAATCAAAAAACTTTTATGGGATGTGAAAATAATCGTCTGTTTTGTAAAAAGTGTTTGTTTAATCACATTGTCATTGATGTTATTTAGCATGTTTACAGTGCCGATGCAAGCTAGTGCAAGGGCAGTGCCATTTGCCTCCCTCTCTGCCATTACTGTCTGTTGGTGACCTCGTTCAAAATAGCTCCTTAAAATCAACTCTCTGTAGGTCCATACATCTATAAATGGTTTGGCAGCACCTGTAAAAAAAACAGAAGAAACCCACAAAAGTTAATGGTTCTCTGCTGCCGCCTTGTGTAGAAAATTGGGAACTGAGCCTGCACCAGGCTGTAATTTAGATTTGCAGAGATGGATGCAAACCAGTGTGGCTTTATTGCCTTGGATACAAGATTCCCCGGTACCTTTTTAAAGGATAAGGATGGCATTATCCTGTATTCTTTTTTTTTCCTTCTTCTTAACACATCCCATGAAAAAGACCAAAATCTACAATTTATAAGTCTGTCTTTCTGTAATTTTCTGATTTTATTTCCCCGTCATTGGCTCCAAGCCCAATGTCTAATGGTTCCTACTGAAGACAAATCGTTAAAAAACAGGGTACAAATGTATGATTATACTGTTAAAAGGTTAAAAGGGTCTCTGTAATTTTCTTAAAAAGATGTCTGGGTACTGTAGTTATTAGCAAACATTTTTTAAATAAATAATGCATTTGTTGGGGACTGTTTTTCAGCCTTAGGTTAACATACATTTGGGGCTTTATGGCAGCAGAATGGTGTATGTGGGATAAACCTAAGTGCCCAAGTTTTTTGGTAATGAAGTAACATGTCCTCAGTGCAATGCTGTGGCTCACTAACGGAGCTTCCATCACACAGAGGTATAAGCAATCAGGCGTTTGCTAAACAAGCAACGGGTCATTTAAGTCTTTTCATGGGATTTGTTGATAAAAAGAAAGATATAGAATAATGCCACCCTTCTCTTTTAGAACTAGTACAATCATAAACATTTAATCCAAATTTACCACTGCATTTTATTGACACTTAATCAGACATAGCTAAACATTCACTCACGTCTGTCTCTGCCTGAAATAGTCACTTATGGAAAGTCTTACAGTTTGTTCCAACTTAGTCTTCCCAAATGAATAAAGGGTCACATGGTTTGGAATATGCGTTAATGATGTGGAATAGCAGATTAGCACTGAGCTGGAACAACTGTCCACTTGCCGTCATGCTTGTTGTGTTGACTTTATTTTGTGAAGCTGTGGTTAAGACTAGTCTCTGTCCCTTTTTGCTTCTCCCCTCTCCCTGCATTACGTCCCTCTGAATTAGCTCCAAGGCAATGGTATGTACTAACACTTAACGCTAAGCCTCGTCTGTTCTGCTGCTGAGACTCAGCACAAGGGCAAAGGAGGAAGGTTACATTTACTAGTTTTCTGTCCCACGTGATAAAAACGCTGTTGGCTTTACTCGCGGGAAGAGCACCAATTATACATTCCTCGGATTGAAAAGTAAAGGTTTACTTCCTCGTTTGCCCTTTCTCTGCACATAGAATAGCACTGGTTGTCCTCCTTCTGGGCTCAGCCCACTGTGTGAACCATACTCTCTTTTTGCTCAATCATCTTTCAGTTATTTATGTCCATTTCCATTAGACTGGTTTCATCATGTGTTTTGTTAAGTTGTCAAAGAAATGAAAAATCTGCACCAGTTAATGATAAAGGAGTTTGCTCTTTGTGAATGTGCAAACATTAAGCAGATCAGTGACTCATTAGACAACTTCAGGCTAAATTAGAGGTTTTCTTTTGTCAGTGTAGATTGAACCACAGGATCTCTTTATCTCTCCTAACTGATACTATTTGAACCTTAGAGGTACAGAAGTACCCAGCTGACGATCCCTCTGTTTTGCCAGAACACAGCTCTAGATAAGGAGACCCTACAGCTCAATGCCCGTCGTCGTCCGGGCCCCCAAACGGCGTCACTGTCGACCTTGTCGGCTTGCAAGAAAGTCCCATCTGATCTCCCAATCGAACCAGCCTCACCGACAAAGTCAGGACCAGCTTCTCCAACCAAACAAGCGTCATGCGCCAAAGTACCAAGACCTGCCCAGCTGACATCACCCACCAAGACCACAGGGACTGCTGTGCCCGATGCTACATCCGCCCCTAATCCTCCTTGCTCTCAACCCCAGAGTGAAATTGACCTGCTAACCGCTAAGCTTCATCTCCCTCCCTCTGCTCCTGTAAGTTCGCTTCAGTTCTCCCCTTCACCCTCGGCCGAAACTTTCCCCATCACCTCTTTGCCGGTGTCATCCCCCCCTGAAGTTAGAACATCGCCTACATCCCCCTCTGCTGCTCCCTGCATAGCTCTAGAGGCTCTCTCGCCCTCAGGCCCTCCCGGTCTCTTCACCTGCACAACCCCCTCTACACCCGTCTCCTGTCCTCCTGTCCCGTCATCTCCTACCAAACCAGCTTCTCTTTCTCCCTCTTCTCCTACCAAAGAAGCAATGCCCCAGTCTCCGTCTCCCAACAAACCCGCTTCCCCTCTCCCCGTCTCCCCCGTCAAACCTCTTGTATTCTTCCCCCTCTCTTCCCCAACCAAACAAGAACCTTCCCCCCCTTCTCCCATCCATCCAACCCTGTTTCCCTCTCCTCCTTCCACACCTCCCAGATCCACAACCCCGCCCTCTCCGGCCGGCCCTCCGTCTCCCAGCCCTCTACCTGCTGAGGAGCTCATGGAGAAGATTTAAAAGTCCTGGCTTTTCCGTAGCCAACTTCACCCACCACTCCACCTTTTCCACATATGTATCATTAGACATGGGATGAAGAGAGTGAACATCCATCTCGAGCCTTCCCAGTAGCTATAAACTGAGCCAGTGACTGCTGTGTCCACATTTTTTTCTCTCATTCTTATCCCAGTCATTTTTCTGAGAAGGAGGATACGAGGCATTTTCTAAGAGTTTGTTGATTGTATATATAGGTTTGTATTTATAAATGGAGGATATGGAGAAAGGGAATGAATTGAATATTACTGTTCTGAGTGATTGTCTTTGGAAGTCATGCATTACTGTATCACATTAATGTGAATTCTTTCCTTTATTTATTATCTCATTTTGACTGCCTGTGGCTCTTTTGTAAATAGATATTCATTACACACGAACATCCCAATGTGGTGTCCCTTTGCCTTAGAGACAGTATGTCCATAATACGACTATTTCAGCATATCAAACGTCCGAACCTGCTAGCCTAGCATCCGTAGTCTTTTGGCACAGTTTTATCTCACTAAGCTAACTATAACCACTATCAGTATTTTCTTTGGCAACAGCCATCCTAATGATATCCACAGATCAGCTCCTATTAAGTGCCACTACACAATGTATTGTGCAGAGGGTTGACAGAATAAAGGCGATGCCTACTGAAGTACCAAGCAGCTGATAACAAGTAAGGTGTTACTTTGCCTATTTAACATCTTCAGCTCTACCTGAAAATTCTGCGTTTGTACTCTTCAATAACATGCATGTGAAAGTGGTGATATCAGACTTGTCAGAGCAGACACTAACGGCTGTCCACATTCAAATT
The DNA here is from genome assembly GCA_016859345.1 of Istiophorus platypterus. Taxonomy (NCBI): domain Eukaryota; kingdom Metazoa; phylum Chordata; class Actinopteri; order Istiophoriformes; family Istiophoridae; genus Istiophorus; species Istiophorus platypterus. The sequence continues at coordinate 8,836,479 of CM029114.1, read as the reverse complement.
TAATACAAACAAACCGTTTTCTGTTGCCCCCTGTGCAGCTGTTCCCTGCCTTGTTGCCTTGGGACCCCTTAAGTAAAGCTTTGTCTACTTATTCCATTTTTGATGAGAGGTGTGTCTACACATGACCATTTCAACCAAAGATTACATTTGCTTTATATAAATACTTTTAGGTCCCTGAAGATATAAAATTGTCCATCGGTTCAAAAGCAAAAAAGAAAAAAAAAAAATAGGAAAAAGATAATTTTGTGCAGCAGGGATGTGATTTTCTCCTTTCCTACCACGCTTTAGTTATTTCCTGAATTTCAGATTTGTCGTGTGACCCCTTAGGGGATCCTGTCCCGCAGGTTGGGAACCACTGCTCTAGGGGTATCTAGTCATGCAGATAGTTTTAGGTTTATTTGCTGAACCTCTGCAAACTAACTGTTAACACCACAAGCAAAATTCTCACTTAAAAAAAAAAAAAAAAAAAAAAAGTTTTAAAAAGTCACTTTCCTCAATTCACAGAAAACATATCTATACCAGAAGTAAGATATAGCCGCCATGTAAGTGTCAACAAAGTTTTACACTGAGTAACTTGAACACTGTTTCCGAAGAAAGTTCTTGCAGTTGAAGATTTTACGTGTGATTTTTTTTTTTTTTTTTTAAACGATGTGAACACCGCAATCAAATTTCCATCCACCTTCATGGTATTATGGTAGGCAGAGAATTTTCAGAGAAAGACATTGAAAACTTGGCCAAATAAAAAACAATATAATCCATAAAAGTCCATTTGGTAGATTATTTAGTACAACTCCTGTAACTGACAGACTCACTGACACGTTCATTCACACATTGTGTGTTTAATTTGGTGTGAACTCCGCAGTTGTACATAGTGTGTGAAGAACCTTAGCTGTCCACCTGAAACTTGAAGGTTTGTTTTTCTTGCCCGTATGAATCTGAGCAATCTCTGCCCTCAGAGTCGTAACCGTAGTACAGAACATTAGAGAATATAGTGTAGATCCGACATGAAACCAGACCGTAGGCCTGTCTCTCGCCAACTGCACATGTCAAAGCTGAGCTGCTTATTGCTACTACTTTAAAACTACTCGTGTGTGTGTGTGTGTGTGTGTGTGTGTGTGTGAATGTGTTGTCGAGGTGACAGGGCCGTGCCTCGCCGCTGACTAACCGCTCAAAACTTAATACGATGCCGTTCTCGAAACCAGCTTGGCTGAAAAATGGGATCCCAAAATTATGTGTCCTAAAAGAATTTAAAAGTGATTTGTTTCGTTTATACTTGTATTAAACTCCACAGCATTTATCCATGCTGGTGTTAGTGGGGCCAACTCTTCTCCTGTGGCTCAACATGCCTCTTTACCTATTCAGGATTCTCAGCTACACGAATACTCCTTTCCCACTTTCACCGCCTGAGACAAATCCCCCACACATACACATACACGCACACACAACTGAAATCAAGTTGGTCATTTAGCTTCTTATGTATTATGTAGTTAAAGTAGAGCGTCATAGCAGTTTGTAAAGGGAAATTTGTATGAAGACAGTTTTAAAACAGGTAGTTCAACTGTGTCGAAGTGGAGTAATGGTTTTTATTAGGCATAGAGTGGCTGCTTTTAATGTTCCACTATTTTGAAACGGCAGAAAGCAAAAATAAATAAATAAATAAAAAAATGCAATAAAGACTTAAAAGGAATGTGTTTGTGATGACTGTGGTTTTTTTATTTTTAGAAGATGGCCACCAGAGGGTGCTACGCAGCCTTAGTGATTCCTGAGGAAAAAAACATTTCACACAAAACACAATTCAAGTTATAAAATTACATTTTATTGTCAGAACTCAGCTCACAAAACACTCCAAAATTATTGCAAAAAAATAAACAAACAAACAAAAAAAAAACATATTGGGTGATAGATACCAGTAGTTTTCATAACTGGAGAATCAAACCACACCAAAACGCAAAGGAATGTTTCCTTTGAAGTCACAAGTGGACATTTATACTACAGAGGACCAAAGAAATATGTCTCATTGCCATTTTAGTGCTAAATCACCTCTTGACAGAATCACTCATCCTGTGATCTGGACTGCTGTGATGGGGGGAAGAAAAAAAAGGAGAGAGAAAGAACCTCAGACCGAAATGCAGCAAGTCCTTCCTTTTAACTTCACTTTGCTGTTAGCTGCTTTTGGAGAAAGGGACCCGGAGAGGACTTGGAAGATGCTGAGCTGGCCTGGGCACTAGGTATGACATGACATGACCTGGTTTTTGTTTCGTAATAAAGCAGTAAAAGTTTGGATCTCATACCCTCACTCTTTCCATCACAGACAATCTCGACTAATCAATTTTGAAGCAACAGGAAAAAAGAAAAGAAAAAAAAAAAAGATTCACCGTGGGCTTGTTCAGTCATTTAGGAGAGAAATTATGAAAGAGGCATAATTTTCAACTGGGTTTTCCTGACATCCTCCCTTATGTAAAGCTCATTTTTAACATCACTGCTAATGGGAAGGTTTGTGTTTTTTGTTTTAAATGTTAAATGATGTGATAAGACTTGCACTGAAATGTTTCATATGGACAGTGAGTCATGCACAGAAATGCAATCTCTTAGCAAGCACAGAAGTACATAAGGAATGGAAATTTTAAATATGAAAGACTACATTTAAACAGGATATATATATATAGATATTTATATATATATGTATATTCCCTCTTCATTTATCCTTCTGTCCAATACATTAATTATTTATTCAAACATTTCATATCTAACGGCTATGTTGCCAAAATGGCAAAAATTCATGTTAAAAGAGTGATCGCTTAATAATTATTCCCAATGCACACACACCTACGGAAAAAAAACAAAACAAAAAAAAATCACTCACCCTAAAGTACACAAATATTTGGATTTTTAAGTGAAGAGAAAAGGTTTTCACTAGCTTCCCACAAATCCCTCTTTACTTTTCCGAAGGAGATGAAAATAGATTCTTACAGCTAAAAATAGATTTGTTTTTAACCGTACAGCAACACAACCCCCACCCTATGATTTCTATGAAAATTTTCTATCTAATCTACAAAATATATCAATGCCCTTTTTAAAAATAGTTTGATTTTTTTTTTTTTTTTTTAAATCATAATAGGACAGATTTTTATTTTCTTCTTTCAGTGAGATACATTCAGGATATCAGGATAGACAGAATAGTGCCTTTGAAAGAGTTCACACTTTGCAACAGGTTGGATCTTCTTCAGTGTCAAACTTTATCAGTTAAGTTTTCGCTTTTTTCAGCTCAGTACCTGGTTTGGTACTCGTGGTGCCACCTGTTGAAGTCGTTGTAGAAGAGCACGATACTTCCAGAAGCCATGCCGGTTATGATGCACCTTAGAGGAGTTAAGGCGAAACATCATGAGGTTTTATTTGCCTACTAAGTGTCTTTTTTTTTAATTTTCTGTATATTTGAATTTAATTGAGATGCTTGCACTTGTATTTAAAGTATATATTTCTACTCTACTGCATTTCAGAAGGGAGCAATTGTATTTTTTACTCCACTATATCTATTTGATATCTATAGTTACTAGTTATTTTAAATTAGGATTTTACATACAGAACTTAAAAATTAGCAGAAAGCATAGGTAGGATTTATATATCTATAAAGTAGGATATATATTGTAAAGTAGTTACAATTTGCATTACCTTAAAGAGCTAAAACGTTAAAATGCTGCTTACATATCCATACAGCAACAATAGTATTAACAAGCTAGTAGTAACAAAACATATAACCTGAATAATGAGGAGTTTCACAAAGCTGAGAATAAAGTATGTAACCTTTGCTGAATAATAGCCACTGAATCCACAAGTGACAACTTCACAAGAGTACACTCTGAAAAGGTTAGTGTAAGGTTAGAAGTAGCAAACTGACTAAGTAATGTTAGTACACAGCAATATCAGTCTAAAGTTTGTTGATATTAGACATTAGCCTCTAAATAATATTTGTAGATTCATAAGTGAATTGGACCGGGGCTTTTTAATGCCTATAAATTCAACTTTTTATTGGAAATATCAAGAATGCATCATTTAATGTTTCAAAAGTCGTAAAAGTATGTAAATTATTCTATATTTTTAAAGAAAGCAATTTATATTTGGGCATTGTTGCTATATTTACCATGGTTAAAGATCTGAATACTTCTCGCATCACCAGTTCCAAGATTTTATACCTTTTATGTAAGTGTGTATGTGTGTGCTTGTTACCTTTGGTCATTTGACATGGCCATGGACCGGATTCCTGCATCACAGCCGGGGTAGGTGAACAGCTGCTTCAGGTCATGGACCTGCCAGACAGATACTACGCCTCCATCTCCACCTGTCAGCAGATACTGGCCATCGCGACTGAGAAGCATGGCCTGACAAAGGGAAGCAGAAAAAACGTCATCATTACCGGTTTAAGAAGCCTGAGAATTCCAGTTTTATTTGCTGCATCGGTTGTGTCACAAGGCTTCTATTATTATTATTATTATTATTATTATTATTATTGTTGTTGTTGTTATTATTGTTGCTGTTATGATGGGGGAGGTGCCCCAGTGCCTACGCTGCCTGACTTGTTTGATCATCTCTTAACTGTGCTTCAGTGCTAAAAAAAAAACAAAACAGGAAAACATGGCAACAAAGCTATTCAACCTGTAACAACAAGCATGAATGGTCTCCGAATAGAACTGGTGAGCTGGGACCAGTTTATCTCTTATGTCAAAGTAAAGTTCATACTATGAGGTCATGAGTTCCAACAAAAGATCCCAGGTCAGTGCGGCTCTCCTTAAGGGCTTTCTGTACACACAGACCCTGACTTGCAACAAAGATGGCTCCCCACAGTGAGGCCCTGAGATTTACTCGACTCATCTGCTTTTCCTGCAAACTGTAACAGCTGAATGGGTCCCCCGGGAATCAGATGTCCACAACTCAAGACGTGTGTTGGAGTCTATTATGTGTGCAGTGCATACTGGAAGCTGAAACTCAAACAGTCAGAAGCATCAATCAGAAAGTAACCGTAACTGATGAAATGACGAGGCTGACTGTGAGCTCTAAAAAGCAGCAAATGACACTAATTTAGAGCTTTTCTCGTTTGCGGTTTTATGACACCGAAGTCGGCCTTCTTTCAGCTGCAGCCGCTTTGCAATGATTCAGCAAGAGACGCTTCAATCATCTGCAGCATGTGTATTGAATCAGGCTCATATTAAATGGGAAAATGAAACTCAAACTTCAGTTCCGAAGTTGGAACAAGTCATTTTCAGGAACTTGACTTGGTAAGGAAAACATAAATAACCCTTCAAGAGCGGTACACACTGGATTGGACAAAGAAAAAGCACCGCCTAAATTAGGATAATGTTTTGTATAAAAAAAGAAGGAGGAAAAAAATAACCCAACTTTGTGGAATTTCCTACCACACTGAATTAAATTAGATCTGTTTCTCATTCTCATGACGTACACACTAAAAACAGGCACATACTCGCATGTGAAGGCGTTCACTCAGTCGGACAGAAATGACAAAAAACGGGCATACAATCATGCACTCGCATTCTGCACAGGCCTCGAGAATCAATCCAGCCTAATTGCCCCCTTAGATCATCATCCAAGATGGCCGGGAACGGAGCATATCTGAGTGCAGTGCGATTTTGATTTGTGTCGTGTGGGTCTGCTTTGTGTGAATAGTAATTGTCTTGTGTATCAACATTCGGAGTTAATCTGACAACGGCCATAAAGATAATGCTCCATTCAGCCAGTCATCATCAGTGCAGTATAACTTAATTACAGTGCATGTGAGTATATGGGAAAAATTGTGATTCATTTTCCCTATGAAAAAAATGGCTCCATTTTATTGAAAAACTGGATTTAAAACATTATTGGTTGGACTTTTGGCCACTTGGGGGCAGCAGAAGAAACCAGAAACATAAGATTAACGTTTTATTGCCTTTATGTTATGGCAAACAAGTCAGCAAACAGTTAGCATACATAAGTAATAAGAAGACACTGAGGACACATTAGCATCTATTTGATGTCATGGTTTGGCCAACTGATGAATTCAAGTCCAACATTCACTCCCCTTTAGCTTTGTGTTGGTCTCATCCAACTTTTGGGGAAGCTCTGGGAAAATATTAGGTTCTGTAGCTGCCAATTGTCCAATATGACGGGCCGCTACTCAATAACTTCCATGGCTTGATGCAGGGCAGGTAGTGTAAAGTTTGGATGCTTAACTGAAAACAACTGCCTGATACAGCTGGAAATGAGGGTTGAACTAAAACAGTAAAGTTGCAGAAAGTAAAACCAAAACAATGAGCTGAAAGATGTTAAAATGCTCTGTATTGCCGAGGGGAACTGGAGAGTAATTCTTTGTGGGCTTGTCACTACAGGTCCATTAATCCACTGTTAATATAAAAATATTATTAGTACTGCTTTAAATCTAATTAATTTATAAAGTAAGCTGCCACAGCTAAAAGATTCTTTGCAATATCCTGCATGAAGTGACGCTGTACTGCAGTTGGGAAAAAAAAGACTATAAGGACTATTCAACAGTTACTTTCTTGTATTAATGTATTTTGTGTATCTACTAATGGAGTCCATGACCTTCCTGCAGCCCAGCAGGAGGCAGGAGAGCTGGCAGACATGTCAGCCCAGCCAGGTAGGAGGCTGCAGACAGACATTATAAATCAGTCCTTTGCCACTGGGCGGTCAAACAAGATGGCCGATGGCTCTGTGGGAGCTAAGATGGCTACCCGGGCTCAGATGACTAAAAAATGACTGCAGCAGAAACACATGCACTTTTAATGCCCATATTTCCTACTTCTTTCGGGGGAAAGGTGGGTGGATTCTGAGACCAGGGAAGGTAAAAAGTTTAATTTATGGTGCTGTTAATCCCCCTGTAACATGGACGCAGGCAGTGAAAAAACTGCTGGAATGGTTACACTCCCTGAGTTATACTAGTACTTAAAAGACTGTAATCCATTCAGTATGGCTCCTGTCATTTGATTCTGCTATTAGACTAGGATGCCGACTGTTAGCCTGTCAACTATCCTCTTTCTCCAGACCCTTATAAATTCACAGCGCATACATTCTCTCTCTTTCTCAGTTTTTCTCTGTCTCTCTAAGTGGATACTGGAAGCCAGGACAAACACTTATTTATCCTGGAGTCATACTGTGCTGAGGCTCCAAGGGCTAAGAAGATTGATTCTGGTATGTACATGAGTGCACTGAATACTGCTGGAGTTTCAGACCAGAGGGTGGAGCTAAGGTGGGGGGGGGTGTTGAGACTCTAACAGCCTTGCTCAAAGATGTTAGGATTTTTCTAATGCCATTTGACATAGCTGGAATTTACAACAGCGGAGGAGAACTGACAAGGCCGACAGTGGCCGCGCACTGTTCCCAAGTCAAAGCCTAACATCTTTTGAAGGAACTCTGGAGAAAATACAAAGCACTGGAAGTATCCAACACATCCCCAATTTCTCTTAAAGAAACAATTAACTTATAAACTAATCACTGGCTCCTTTCCCAGCTGACTCAATCAGTATTAAGTTATATTTTTATTTATATTATATTCTGGGCTTTAGGTAGGAGCAGGCTGGTCGGCAGGTTAAGGGCCTGGGCACGAGAGGGTTCTTAATGGAAAACAGGCGTGTGGATGTCTGTCAGAGCTAGCTTGAATTCCCATGCCAAACCGGAAACAGCGGGTCGGGAAACCAAAGGCAGTAGCCGCTATCTCATGTCACTCTAGCCACGAGGGAGGAAATGTGGGAAATGGGGAATGTGTCGTCCTGCACTGGAGGGTAGTTAATGGTGTTGGTGTCCAGAGCTGACCACTTCTTTTGGAATGTTCTCTACCAATGCTGCCGACGCAATTTGACCTGACAACGGGGCTCTGGATCAAAAGGGTTGTTCCCTCTGGTGTATGCTTGTGAAAGGGAATAAAAGAGATGTGAAGCCATAGTTTAGCCCCGAGGCGAGATGACGCTTAACTTACTCAGATCTCAAACCATAGGAAAGGCTTTAATCAGTGAAAGGACTTTTGTTACTGATGTGGTGCAGACATACATGTGCAAATGCACATGTGAGCTCATACAGAAATACATTTCCTCACCTTGATGCCGTCTTCTACCTCCATTTGTCCCAGCAGTTTGCCATTGACACTGAAGAGACAAAACTGTCCCTTGTCGTAATAGATCACGCAGTGTCCCTCAGTGGAGGACTGGATGAGGCGGGGCCGCATGCAGTGCTCTGGGACCTCCAGGGTCCGCAGCAGGTCCCCATTCATGGAATGGATCAGACAAGGACCCTCTGGAAACAGACGGGAAAACATGACGAGAGAAGCTAGGAAAGCTCAATTTGTAGTTACAGTTATCAGGAAGCCTTTTCACGTTGATGGCTTTTTTTGCTGTTAAGGAGGAATATAGATTATGGACATATTCCTACAAGCAAACAGACAATCTTACCTTTGCAGCCACTGATGACAAGGCCCAGCTCAGCACACACACTTGCACATGTCACCTCACAGTCATGGCCTGTTAAGATGGCCCGCGGTACGGTAAACTCTACTGGGGAAACACAAACGAAAATGGTCTGTCTTTTACCAAAAAAAACACCATCACAAAAAAGCCTGTAACCACCTTTGGTCACTAGAGGGGGCACAAAGCAAAACCTCCCCACTGATCCATTCATTATAATGCTGACAAATAAAATAATAATAATTAGAGGATAAAGGCAATTCAGTCCTGTAAGATGCTACCATGTGGAAACACAGAAACAAAATGCTGTATAAAAAATAAACACAAAAGCCTAAAGTTGTCCAGCTCAGTAGATATTGTCTTTACATTTTCTTTCTCTATGGATGCATATGTACTGTTGCTTGCTAGACAGACGTTGAGCCTGTTATCCTGCACACACAGTCCCCCCCCGCATTCACTCTCCCTTTCTAGCACTTGTCACCCACAGCCTCTCCCTATCTTTAAAACCTTCTCCCCGTTACTGCCTTCACTGGATCCAGATGTTTCTGCATTAGACAGACAAAGAGAGCCAGAGGGAGCCCGAGTAAGTTATGGGCCAAGTCATGCAGTTTGTGTGATTTTGTTTTGGTTTGAGCTGTCAGGGTGAGCGACAAAACAAAATCGTCTCCTACTTCTCTGCCTGCAGATACACGTACACACAATCGCACACAAATTGTACATTACAAATCTCTTTTTTTTTTTTTTAAATGCAAATGTGGACAGATTCTTTTTCCAAACTTCTCGTCCTATTGCAGTGTGAAAACAGAACTGCGGAGGTCAGCAGAGCTCTGTGTGTATGTGTGTGTTTATGTTTAGTGGCCAGTAGTGAGGCAACATCACTGAACTTGAGTTTGGAGTTCATTTGCGGTTTATTGCTAAGGGAGGGGGCCTTGTCTTTACTGACCCCATCTTCTTCTGTCAGAGGTCAAGTTCAGCTCAAATTATTTGTATACCAACCCCAAATGGCTCTGGGGAAATGGAATTTAAGTAAAATCGTTCATTAAAATTCATTTCTTGCAGTAAAATGCAGCAATGTACGATACATCATGTTATTTACTGTGGTAGCTTCAAATATGGTTTAGAGTTTGTCAGTGCAGTTACTTTAATTCAATTATATGACATAAAACTCAGTGCAGGTTCACTAATAAGCCATAGCTGCTGTTAAGCCTTAATTAGATTTAGCAGAAAGACCCTATACAGAACATACTGCTCCCTGAACCCTCTTGTAAAAAGGCAAACTAGAGGGCAAGTTAAACTCTAGTCACATGTAAAAACGGCATCAGCCCTGTTACAATTTAATAAAAAGACTAAATCCAGTACGTAGAATATTGCAGATTATAAGCAGTTCTTAAATCAAATAATGGATTTCAACCGAAATAAATGGCATGGTTTGTAATTGAAATTATTGATAAACATTCAAATAATCCATTCAAACTGGAATATTAAAACATTTAAGTCCGTAATAATCATTGGATAATTACAAAGGAAGAAAACAAAACAAGCAAACAAACAAAGGAGCTGCTGTGTACTAATTACTGACCTCACTTTTTTTTTTTTTTTAAATGTCATTTGACTGTTCTAAGTCCTCACGTCCAGCTTTCCCGTCCACTGCGAAAATACATACTAGCAGCGCAAACAATGACCATACCAGGTCCGGCAAGGCTAAGTGAGGCCCTATAAGCCTGTGTGTTTAAGCATGATGTTGGATTTTGTTCGGAGAAGATCAATAAAGCTGATATACTGGTGTATCAGTTACCCTGTTGAGCCTCTAGCTGACATTTGGCTCGAATTAGGGCTGCATCTGCTTATAGTGTTATACCTGCATATGACTTAAGCTGGGACACTGAGGAGGGTATTAACTGCCTGGACAAGTGTTTGTGCATATGTGTGTGTGGGGTATGATACTGAAATCCACAGCTATTTGGGATCCTGTTCCAAGTTGCAAAAATTTCCAGATTTCATTCTTTTTTAGCAGCAAAGAGTAATGTACAAAGGCTTCAGGTTTCATTTTGCAAATGTGCAATAGAGATGGAAACACCAGAGTATTATATTGTACTTAAGTCATTTTTTTGACATTTTTCTATAATTTATGACCTTTGTTGCTCAAAGTTGTCAAAAGCCTGACCTCAATGAATTCAATGATACTGTCTCAAAAGTGTTACTGAACCACATGCCTATATATGAGTGTGTGTGTTTATATGTTGGGAGATAAATCAATACATGATGTTGTGTGTGCATTAAAACTTTGTGCACTACTATGTCAGATTTACACCACTCACAGTGGAACGATTCTATAGATATTTGAAAATACTGCTGGTGCTTTAACAACTAAAGAAAATTTTCATCTTGATCACTACACACTGTTCAGTCCATTTAAAACAACAATAACCAATATCAATAACAAGTGTGATCTTGGCAGTGATCAGCAGATGGCAGTGGTGTCTGTGAAAATAATGTGTTTTCAAGTGCGTATACGTCCCTGTGTACATGTGCATATGAGCCATTCAGTGGCATTTGTGTCAAGCTTATGAAGTGTGTGGGATATTCACATAGCATTATTCATGGAAAGGAATGTGTTTGTGTGTGTCTGTGTGTGTGTGTGTTATTATGCGTGCATGCGCTCCCATTCCAGTGGGAGTGCATTTATGTGGAGACTTAAGCTTGAAAGTGTTTCATTTTTTGGAAGAGGAATAGAGAAAAGTCTGCTGTCTGTATGTATTTTGTGAGTACATGTAAGTGTGTGTGAGTGTGTGTGTAAAGCAGTGCTTCATGTCTGGGAGAGCCTCCTGTGGTCTGGGGCAATGGAGCATCACATTGTAGCGGTGAGGGGTTGGGATGACGACTGCTTTGTCTGCTCCTCTAGCTATAGTGTGGTAACTGCACCGAGCCAACCGAGGTTACATGGACAACACATGGTTACACACAGACACACAAACACACACGCACACACACACTTTTAGACATATAATAATTCCATAAATCAATCAAAACCAAGTCTCCTCTTAGCAAACATGTAGTTAGATGGTTAAACTAAAGATTTGGAGCACAGCATGATGTCATTATTTGAATCTGTTAAGCTAAACCTTAGCGTGACCTTGCAACATTCGGTCAAATTCAGTAAACACTAACTTTTAGATGTCAACAGTGATTATAATAAGACTCTGAAATAGTCAGTGTTGCTGAAACATTCGCTGATCAGATAATTAAAACTAGGTGGAATAGCCTTCATTCTGAAGTGCCCCTACTTTTTTTTATCATGTTAGAATTTTGTGAACTCTGTTGAGAAAATTAAAGGTTTCAAAAAACAGAAATAAATAATACAAAATGAGAGCAGAGAATGAGAATGTGGCTTATGTTTATCCCTATTTTTCAACTCACAAAAGTAGTTATCATTTCCTTTTTAAAGAAGTTTGGAAATCCCTATGCATAAACTTGTGGTAATAAGAAATCATTTTTCTGGATTCCATCATCCCAAATCCGCATATACGAAGTAAACAATCATATAAGGTCTGTGGAGGTGTCTATGTGGCTTATTAACCAAATCACAATTTGTCATAAATTTCAGCCCATTTGTAATGGATCACTCAACAACATGTACGTCAATCTAAGCCGACCAAATTAGCACAAAAGGAGGCTAAGTACTGAGCAATGTGTGTGCGATGCTTTGATCATGGCTAATGCCATATGTTATTGTAACATAAGGGAGGCCCGTGACATTTTTCACTTTTATCGACTAACGTGACCCCGTGGCCCTCGGATGGCGGTGAACTTTCACGTGCTGGCTGACAACCCCCAACATCACATTTAACGTCTCTAAGTGGCTCTCACTTTCACTCACATTAAAGACAGATATTCTCTCTCTCTCTCTCTCTCTCTCTCTCTTCCTCTCACACACACGCACGCGCGCACTCACATGAACACAAACACAAACCCAAACCCACGTATACCCACACACACACACTATCTGGTCTCAGAAACACATACACATACGCACAATCTCAAACACATTATCGAAAACTGGTCCTGGTGCGACAGTGCTGCGAAATCCAATCTGTATGCAGGAGGCCTGGCCTGGTCAGACGAAACTAGTTGTTACTTTACAGAGGGAGGCCGTAAATCAAAGAGTCAGAACTGTCTGGGAGACTGAGGACTCAGAGAATACCCGTGTGTGTGTGTGTGTGTGTGTGTGTGTTTTCACGTAACAGGCTGGTTTGCCAGTGTACTTATACTCACTGCCTGGGCTCTCTCCAATGCTGCAGTGCTTTCCGTTCCAGTACCAGAGCAGCAGGGTGGCATCTCTGGAGCCTGACAGGACGTAGCAGTCTCCCCCAATGTAGGACTCAGAGCGAGCCAGACACGTCACCACGTCACGATGCCCAAACACTATCTGAGTCAGTTTGCCTGCAAAAGTATGCAAATTAATTTAAGTATCAAACAATGTAAGAAAAAAATATTACATATATATATATATGTATGTATAAAATTACATATGATCTCTGCAACATGTGACTGTTGATCAGCTGTCTGCTTGGCTAGTTGTTCTACAAGATCAGACGTCTAATTCCCAGACAAGGATAAATATTTGTTCCAACTCTGTGTTTAGTAAGTGTGTGTGTCTGTACGTGTGGCTATGCACATGCAGAACACTCCATGTGTATATATAAAGAGGCTAATTGCTGTCAGATTTCCAGACCACAGCTTCACCGTCTAGCTGTCTAATACTCATTACGCTCCTCATAGTGTGACCTCTGCAGTCAAACAGTGGATAGTTTGCAACACATGACATTTCTGTCTGGGTGTCAGAATCGCTGTCCACTGGATAATTGAGCCATATCTCTAAAAAGATGAGAATTATTATGAAACTGGGCGGGTCACTGACTGAACTTACAAAGAAGAACAGAGACATCAAAGATGTAAAATGTTTGACATCTTTATAAACACTGAAAATAAGCAGTGATGGCTGCAGCAATAATGGCTACCAGGAACCTCATATTGAACACTCATCTGCTTGCACACATGCACACAGACAGATTAAATTGGATGTGTGTGCACGCATGCGTATGAGGCCATGTGTTTTGTGCATGTGTACCAATCAAGTCTTGTAATTGATAAAATCCCTCAGTCCTTTAACCTGGGGGCTTAAGGGACCTTGGTGGCAGCTGTTGAGCGTGTGCGATTAAACTGTGTTCACGTTCCAGTCGTACACCCCGGTGGCAGTCACACAATAGAGCTATCTCTGTTCTCCCATCCCTCCTTCCCACCCTCCTCTGTTAAAAGACAGCCAGGGCCTGGCCTAAAGAAATTGAATCAGGGTTCGTTGTATAGATGTGTGCAGGATTCTGAATGGGGCTGGGGAGAAGAGTTGAGGAGCAGGGTAGAGAGATGAAGCTTCAGACAGTTTCATTTAGGACCCCTGACCTGAAGGCTTCCGAGCGTCTGTGTGTGTGTGTGTGTGTGTGTGTGTGTGTGTGTGTGTGTGTGTGTGTGTGTGTGTGCATGTGCAAAATGTCTGCATTCATTTGTGTGTATCATATTGTTTTAGTCAGTAGAATTCAGACACACAATGCTGCTTTGAAAGACTGTATGATATATTCAAATTGGATCATTGGAAAACAATAATCCAAAACATACTGGCTATATTAAGATAAAAAAAATATGTATGTGATAGATTCCTCCTATCACTTAAAATTACTATACTTGGAAAAAAAGAGATCACACTGAACTCTACTAAATTAAAACAAGAACTTGACAAAATAGCTCCAAAGCTGAAAACAGAGATTTGTGCTACAGTCTCAAAGAAATCATGCAGCTCAACTGTTGAACTGAACAGCTGACTTTAGGGATATGCAGCTAAAAAAGAACTGCTGAAAGCCCACATCCCTGGAACTGGCAAAAATAAAAGGGAAAATAAAGAGAGCCCTACCGTGGTATTTAATTGGGTAAATTTAGAACAATTGCATTGGGACAACTACGATACAGCTGCAGCACAGTATGGTAAAGCAGAGCCCACCATCTGCGGTATAACGAACAGCAGAAACCATAAACCGTGGAGCTAAAAAGAAGTAGTATGTCCTGAGGATGGTGCTAGAGGAAAGCCCATGGAGCTTCATTAACTTTAAAAATCTCTTTAGTGTGTTCATCATATTTCATGGCAATCTGCATATGAGCTTATGGGACATCCAATGTTCAGAGTTGACATCATGGCCTGAGATTGGAACAGAGACAAAAACACAAAGGATTCATCCTGAATGTAGAATCAGTTTCATGGCAACAGCACCACAGCATTTGCATATTACTGCTATTTTACCAAACCATGGGCCTAGTATCAAGTTTTATTATAATGTAACTGAAATGTGTCAAGAGCTATCTAGACCAGCTTTAAAGATAGCTTTATTTTCTGTATCAACCTGAAAACGTAGCACCAACGGCAGATGTTTTATAGGCTACTTATGTTTTCGACAAATGCATTTTAGGTTTTAGCTGGGACAAAAAAAACCCCAAAAAACAAAAAAAACATTATAGTGAGTATTCCATGTCATACAACCTGCAAGTAGGCTTGAGATAATTTTAAGGAAAATGAGGTTTGGACATGATGCAGTACATTTTTAAAAACGCTGAGAGAGAAGCAGTTTTTTTTGGTTATATTCCTGATTATATGTTGCCAACGGCGACAACATTGCTAGCGACATACAGTACCTGAGTCAGTGGAGTAGACCCGGAAGCTCTTGTCCCAGAAGCCACACAGAAGGATGAAGCGGTTGTCGGCTGTGATGACAAAACACTGCGAGCTGATCTGAATGCTCTGGTCCAGCAGGTCTGGGATCTGACGACGATGACTGCCCACGTTACTGGCTGAAAGAGGAGAGTGGTACAAAATAAAAGGAGCAAATAAAAGATTATACGTATAAAATGTACAGAAAAGTATTAAATCCATAATCCAACACAATTTACTGTTTACATATCAACTGTTTTCAAAGAGCTTACATAGCGATACCTTTCCACTTAGATCTCACCACACAGTGCAAAGATTTCTGAGAGAACACATAAAACATCCTGGAGCTTAAGTTTACGGGGCTCCACATTTTTCACAACAGTCTTTGAAATGATAGGGCATGCATATATGTACACCGCTCAAGTCAAAACAAATACCGCAAATTCATCTTGCTTGTATAATTTGGCCAATGGTTAGTTAGAAAGCAAATTAAATGGCATTCTTAATTCTGTTAGTGGTATCTTTTTATTTTCTAGAGATGTCCATTTTGAAGTATCTCTTATTTTTTGGGGGTCAAAAGTGCCAGAGAACAGGTGTTGGAGACGTTTCTCTTATACTGAAACTGAGAAAGTCCAGTATACATGCTTCAGCTAATATTTCAACCCATTTTTCTACATTTCCCAAAGCCAGAGTTGGCTCAGTATTCATCCTCAATTTATTGTGTTTAGTTCAGAGTCCTCCAGGAATGCAAACAGTGTAAATATATCACTGACAAGCACAAAAATCCCCTTTACCACCCTGAAACCCACACATTCTTCCCCACAAACACAAAAATGTATTATTTAGTAGATTAACTATGCTTTAGTTTGAAAATGTAAGATGAGGGAAAACAACAGTGTCAAACGATAAAATAAAACACAAAGTATAAAAGATATAAGGGATAAAATCAGCCTTAAAAGTGTGGACTCAATGACAACACTCACTCTAATGCTACTATAAAACACGCACTGAATGTATAAACACTGATACACAGACAAAGATTTCTTTCTTTCAGCCTTCACAGAGGGGCTAAAAGAAATACTGTACGTGCAAATAAAGATGAATATGAGAGACTAAAGCCTGGTTATTTTCAGTAGTCAAGTGTTATGAAAAAAATGTGTGGAAATGGTTGGGTGAGACAGAGAGTGACCACAACATTCCCAGAGAAAGAACAGCCCCCTTCACAGATGCGCAGGAGATAGCGAGAGGCTGCAGGAAAGGCGACGGCGGCGAAGGCGGGAGCAGAAAGATGTGGCTGGTCTCCCCCTGCTCCACCAGTGCATCCCATACATCACTGCAGCTCGGCACTCTTCTCCTGCTCATCAACAAGTCGTGAAGGATGAGAGGCGCCCATATTGTCCTGACAGCCGTCCGCCGTGCATTCTCAATCACACATTATTACCACATTCATATTCATTTCCATTGACACGCGTCCTTTCCCTCTGCTCAAATTAAACCAAAGAGGATGCAGAAAGGGAGGGTGGGAAGGGACGATGGAGGGGGAGAACGAGGGGGAGTTGATGATGAAATGCCGGCCTAGGCCACAGCTCATTGCATTCCAATTTGCATGCAAATGGTTTAGTGTGAGAGCAGGGGCTATATCATGAGGAGTGAACTGGGGCAGAGGCTGAGAAACAACTCTAATCTACTGTCCAGGGACACAGCACTGCAGACTGCCATGAGTCACTAAGATGCCAGCAGGAATCATACGTAAATTCACACACAAAAAAAATTCCATTCATACATAAGCTCACACTATGTAAAGAATATGCACAAGTGGGGATTCTCTTACGGTCATAAATGATAGCATACCTATCAGCGGGTCAATTTCCACAGGAAGTTGGTACTGCTGGTCCTGCACCGTTGAGCTCTGATGACCTGACAGAGAAGAAGACAGACTGGATTAATATTGTAATCGTGTGGCCTTGTGAAGGAGACGCTGGGCTTCGAATCATTATAACATACTGAAAATTATAACCATAAAGTCATTGCCACCTACTGGCCCAAGAGTTCCTCTGCGAATTAGACATCAATTATGTCAACAAGCTACCAGGGTCATAGAGCCGATGATTCCTTACACTAACTGTGCACTAGGAAATGCACTTCAAACCGATTAAAAAATATGTGTGTGAATATTCTCAGTCACCCAGGTCATGGTTGTCCAAGAAGAGTTGAATCAAGGGCAGCTGGACTTGGCTCTAGATCCTGAAGACATTTCACCTTTTATCCAAGAGGCTGCTTCAGTTCTGGCTGAAGCAGCCTCTTGGATTCAGCTCTTCTTGGACTTCTCTGTATTCAAGTGTAAACGCTGGACATAAAATAGCATTTCTTTCAGCTCCCAAGCATTGACTAATGCTCAGACAGTTTGATGTAGGGCTATAACTCATCATTATTTTCATTATCCATCAACAGCTTCATTTTTTTTTTTTAAATAACCAATTAATTGTTGAGACTATGAAACGTGGGAAAATACCAAAAAAAGAAGAAAACAAAACAATCACAATTCCCCAGAGCCTATGTAGTTATCTTCATATCGCTTGTTTTGTCTGACAAACAGTCTGATAAACACAAAGATAAACACAAAGAAAAGTATTAAAAGCAGTAAAATGCTCCATTCCTTTTAATCCATGTAACTCACGTAGGACTAAAACAAACCATTGTGCTCATTTTGTCTGATTAAGTGATAACCTTTTCAGTCTGTAAAAGTGCAGAGAAAACGCACTCCCCAATTTTTAAGAGCTCAAGGCTACTTCTTCACATTGCTTGTTTTGTCAGATCAAGTCCGAAAGCCATAAATACATTCACTTTACAAAAATATAAAACCAAGAGATAAAGTAGTTAACATTCGAGAAGTTGTCCATTCATCTTACCAAAATTGTTGATTAACTATCTGTTGATTGACTAATCTCTTATTGATTGTTTCTGCACTGGTTTAATGACATCAGAGCATATCATATTATAAACATTAACACTGAAACACTATTTAACTATATCGAAACACTATGTGCATTTGTCAGTAGTTGCATCTACTCTTAAAGTAAAACATTGAATGTGAATCATGTCTGTAGCACTGTATTGCTTTCTAAATGTTCATAACATCCCATAAACAAATGCTGATTCATATTTATCGTTGGCATGCTTCCATGTCCTGCACCTGAAAAGAAGTTGGGATCTGCACATTTCTATTTTCTTCCTCTTTTATCTATTCTAACAGTAACACGTTGAATCCAGTAAACCCCTGCAATTGATGAGCTACTTCTAAACAGCACACATTTGGTTTATTATGCCAGCTCACTAAACAATTTAGGTTAATCAGTCTGTTCCGTGGTGCGCATGGATGAGGTAGTGTTGCACTGAAAACGATCAGTCTTCATCCCCATGAATTCAGAGATATCAAATTTAATGTTTCTTCCTGGGTAGGATGGATGTTGAGTAAATAAGGTTTTGTGAAGTGAGTGGCTGATGTATGGAGGTGGACGTGAGACCTAATGCTGGCTGCTGCATGTGTCACATTTGATACTGCTATCCAGTAGACACAGTCAACTGTCTCCCAAATCAACGTCCATCCTATAGAGATGAGACGGGTCAATCCACAGATTAATAAGACACTAAATATGGAGCAAAACGATGAACAAAGGAAGTGTGAAAATAATTCTGTGGTACCTAACAATTATCTTTACCTGCCTAAAATACCCTTGAAATTAATTTGATGCAGAATCACACTGGCTTAAAATCAGAGAACATATTCTTTTACTTACATGAATCTTTTAATAGCACATAATCAATGATGGGAAATCCCCAAAATATACAGTATATGTGCATGGACAAAAATCCCTCACCTGTCAAGCCGTGCCATTTGTTGACAGCAAAGAGGCGGTTGGCGGTGACAGTGATGATGGCAGGTGATGTTAGACCTGGTTGGGTGTTGGCTGCTACATGGGTCACGGGAGAGTTTGATGGGAACTTTAACACCATGATGACATCTTGCTGCATCTGCTCCGTAAACATCAGCGGGGTCTGCAGGAGAAGATACTGTTCAGCCCCCCCCCGGGATGGACAACGGCACAAAGGGAAGAGAGGGAAAAGGGCCGAGATAGGAGGCGGCGGACAAAGAGTAAAACCAAAAAGACGAGGGAAGCAGAGACAGTCGGTGTTAGCGAGGAAAACAGAGGGAGAGGGAGGACAAGGAAGTACAGAGAGAAAGTTAGGAAGCATGAACAGGACAGCAGCAAGCAGCATTTAAGCAGCACAGACAAGCTTGGAGAAAGGGTTTGTTAGAAAGTTAGAACAGAAGAGACAAGACCACTTTTCAAGAAACTACAGGGAAAAATAGGACCACTAAATCACTTAAACTTTAAGGTGTATGCACTGTGTTAAATAATGCAGCATATGAAATATTTTTGTGTTACTCATTATTCATTATTGATAAATCTGATGAATAATTTGATGATTATATTCAAATGAAGCAGAGAAAAGAAGCAAATCCCAACCTCTGAGAACCCAGAACATGATTTCCATTATTAATTTATTATCAGGACTGTTGTTGGCTAATTTGTTGTGTCAGCAAAACTTCTGTTTTATCGACGTCTGCCAAAAGTATAAAATGCTTGTGCAATTAATAGAGGTTGCATTAGATTTCAACCCTTTACTTATACAAAGTAGGAGAGACCAACTAGACAACAGTCATAACAAAAAAAGCCATTTCATTGACCTATCAGATTGTTTCCTCTGGTCAGACAGGAGGTTATATAGAGCCATTTACGGAGCGTTCGCACTAAGCAGCTCAAACACCGAGCCATTTTCCCTCCTTGCGTGTAAAGAAGAGGAACATCAGTGTTTAACATCAGGAAGAGACCTGAGTAAATCTGGTGTGTCTGACAGCTAACCAGACGTACTGACAGTATCATTACCACCAGCATGGGCGGATGCCGACACTCTGACAACACGCTCGCATGCGAGACGATGAGAAGAAAGTAAAGAGCAAAGAGCATGCAGAAGCAAAGAGAACAGGGTGTTGTGGTGGAAGATAGAGTTGTGGCAAGGGTTAGAAATGTATTTGAATTATGGTGTCTGAATATTATGTCTGAAAGCTATATGTGGTAGAGTAATAAAAAAAAGAAAGAAAGAAAAAAAAATTCATAGGAATTTGCCAATACAGTAAGGGAGGCAGATTCAAAGCACCAGTCTGAGTTTGTGTCTATGTGTACATGTGTGCGCTGGGTGGTGGTCTACAGCCAGCTGTCAGCGCCACAGGGACACCACACTAATAGGGACTCGTGGGGCCTCGGTCCATCACAAGCAGGCACACCGACTGCACTGCTTGGCCCTTAAATAGCCAGTCACTTCAGCAGTGCTGTTCACTGCTCTCCTTCGCTGTTCTCCCCCGCTTGCAGCTCAGGTGGAAAATCTGGCTCAGACCCAGGTTTCCTGCCAGGAGCTGTGCCTTTTCCAGCAAACCTTTCACTAAACGCACATGCACACAAATGCTTGTGATCTTTCCCTTTCACACACACCTCACTAATGATGAGAGAGGAGATGCTTTCAAACCCAAGACTTATTTTTCCCACAATGGTAGATGGAGGAAGAGAGGACAGGAGGTAAATGAGGGATGAAAAAGAATGAGCCAAAAAATGTGATGCTTATTTGAAGCAAAGCAGAGTGCTAACATCAGGACAGCCCAGAAACCAGAGACAGCATTAACCAGGCAGCAGAAGAATTGATACTTTAACTCTGTTGGCTACTGATCCATCATAGAGTTTTCAGACCAGCGCATTATAAGTACAGTGGTGCTTGTGTGTGTTTCTAAGATTATCTCTTTGCATATATTCGTGTGCACCACTCACCACTTGCATCGCTGAGCTTCTGGGTGGGTGGGGCTCGATGAGCAACTGGCAGGGAGTCTGTCCAAAACTCCTAATTTGGGACTCCACAGCCTGAGGGTAAAAGATAGGAAGGAGAAAGAGAAAGACAAATATTAGGCTTTTATCAAATTTATTTGGTTTTTCTTGCATTTCTTGCATGTGGATTAATGTAAAAAATTAACTCAGTTTAAATGTCTGACTTGATCACATTCTATCCTTATATCATATTTCCTATGATCAACCCACTCCCTAATTAATGCTACACCAATCTAGAAATATTTTGTTGGAGCAAAAATAGAACAAAGAGATGAGCGCAAGAAGCCAATGCAATGAGAGGGAAAAAATGCACTTGTGTTCACAAGCACACACGCATACACTCATACATTTAAACATACTTTTTCACTTGTCGGATACACTCTGGCACATGAACGCAGGCACACCAATTTATCCTCCACAGCCACACACAGAATTGGAGGAAGGCTGGGACAGGCGGGCTTGTTGGCTGGTTAGGTGGTGTTAATGAAGAGGTATAGGACCATAAATGTCAGAGCAGACGCCGGCCGAGCAGTCTCTGGACATCATCACAAGGCTCACTGTCAGGCAAGCTAGCACGGCATGGAACACACCCACTTGGATGTACAGGGCTATGGCAATGCATCCCACTACTCTACACTATCATACTATTATTTGAGATTGCAAAAACATGCATCAACATTTTTTTCCCTTTGGATTAACTGATAAATCATTTGTCTATAAAATGTTGATGATCCCAATTTCACAGTTTAATTGGTGAAAACTTTTCTCTCGAGGATTAAGATTTTAATTTAATAGTAATCAATAAAAATCAAAGAGAAGAAGCAAATACATCCATTTTCAGAAAACCGCACAAGGAAATTTTTGATTTCTTAACTAAGGATGACCAACAATAAACAGATCCTCAAAACTGTGGACAGAAATGTTGGTTTGATTAACTAATGGATTAAACAAGTAATTAGATTGGTTTTAGCAATGATTATCATAAGGGCAACAAAATGTTTGGTTTTGATTTAATTAAATATGATTTAGGAAAGAAGAATCTTAACTGATTTCCAAATCCAACTATCTAGGCAGAGAATATAAGACAGCATTCGAAATGCAATGAAAAATAAATAAATAAATAAATAACTGCTATTAAATTTGTGCATGAAAGGCACAAAGATAAAAAAAACAAAAAACTTGGCAAATTGCAAATACATTTCTATACAAACATGACAAAAAAACCCAAACCAAAACAAATAACAAAAAACTTCTTAAAAATACAATTTTAGAAAAACCATTGAATACAAGAAAGGGTCAGTGGAAGTTTTTATAACATTAAGCAGAAATTACACAGAGTAAAAAACTCTATCATGTGAAACAGATAAAGTGTGATAGATGGTTTATAACAGGGACAGGCAGGGAGAAAATGGCCAATACAAAATTATGACAGACCTGTCAGTGTGTTGGTTCGCACTGTGACTGGCTGTGTGGGAGTGACAGCTTGTGTGTGTAGGCTGAGACGTTTGAGCCTGACTTGGCGAGGCCTGTGAGAATGAGCTCATGGTTGAGGCCTGCATATGGTATTTCCATGAGAAAAAGGTGGGGAAGTAAGTCTGCTCATACCCATTGCCTGAAACTAAACAGAGACCAGAGGGGGCGTAGAGAAGGAGAGACCTCAATTGTCTATTAGAAGGTTCTCCTCAGCTTCTTCAGGGTCAAGTATCAGACACGAAAATAGCACAGAGTATTTTTCATGCAGAACTAAAATGGCAAGGAGATCATATCCTTCTCTCATCATCTTCTCTTTTTTTATGTGTTCGTCATTTTGCAAGTTTTGCACCCCACCCCCCATTCTTTTTTTAACCTGTATTAATCTTTCTGTCTTTTTGAGCAAAACAATAAGCTGAAATTGTCCACTGCACAGGATAGTGTGAATTCACCCCAAGCCCTATTAGGACCATTTAAATAAAGAAAAGCACATGCTTAGCTCGGATATAATATTTGATAAGGGCAAAACAGAAAAAGATTGGGTCTGCTAACCATGCATTTTTCTTGATAAGGTATGAGTAAAAAAAATTTCATTCACTGTATGTTGACCTGAACACATTTGTGTGACCAAGCATGCCAGTCAATCTAGTATTGTGCGATGTATGTATGTTAACACTGCCCTGTAAGAGTGGGTTTAAATGTTCTATAGGTACAAACCCTCAGTTAACACAATGACAGAACAAATCATCTCACATGATCAGAACACAGACGATGACACAGGATCTTCTAATTTTCCATCTAATCCACAGTTTGCCTGTTAGTGAAAGGACATCACTGTATCATTCAAGGTCAAAGTGCCTCCCCTTTCGTCTGCCTACAGAGCAGAGCATTTTGCTTAAGCTAATGTGTAGAAGAGACTCCTCAAGCCAGTCAACCTATCTTCATTAAGTTCCGCTCTGACATTTATGAGGTTGCGGAACGTTGGAAAGTGGCTGAGTCTAGGTCAGCACGTCCTCTCCCTATATGCCAATGCAATGCTCAGATGATTATATGAAGGGCCATCCACAAGGCCAATCTCTTTTGGGGGCGCTGGCCCATGTGTGATGAAGGTGTTCTATATTCTATACATTTAAATGGCCGAGAAGCCCTCAGCTCAGATGTCCCAGCCTGCTCTTTGATTTACTCAGCCACTTGACAAGATGGATCTCTATGTAAAACATGCTGTTTTTTATGCAAATCAACCTAACAACATTGACTTTACCAATAGAAGAAAAAGAATAACTGTAATTGGCTTGTATTTCTGACAAGCAGCATAGAGGCATATTCAGTATATTTAGCTTTAGATGTCCATACTTTGAAAAACAATATTAAATAAAGTGAAGGGCATATCGTCCAAAGAAAGCAAACCAGTTGGCCTTGTGTTTGGTGGGTGACTTTGGCTGAGTGTCAAAGCAGGTTCGCTCGCGTGGGTATATTTCCCGTCTTCTGCCGAATTACGCACACACTATACAATTCAGACGGGGCTCTGTGTTTCGTTACTGGCGTAAGAGGCTGTGGGATTTTCCATAATCACATGTGAAAGAGGGGAAGCCCTGTACAACGAGGAGAAGGCAACACAGGGTGTGTTTCTCTTTATACACTGAGAACCAACACAGATGGTCGTGCATGCCATGAACAAGCGTGCACACACAAACACATAAATGCATCTGGGAGGGGGGTGAGTTTTGACTTGCGGTGGAGGCAGGACAGGAAGTAATCATGGTTTTGAAAAACACAGCAGTGGTCTCCACAGCATTCCCTAATCTGTGCCGAGATATTCCAAACTCTCTCCCAGAACAGAAATGCACGGATAAACACACAGCCATGTGCATTTATGCTGATGAGCACACATAAATATACAAAGGTATACACACAGCAATGAATTCATGTATAAATACAATGTGTATGTACAAACATATCAAGGTATGACCCATACAAATCTCCGGAGTCTGTGTGCGTTAGGTTATTTGCAGCGGTTGGGAGTTAGTGGCTGCCAAACAGCGTGGCAGGAATACAGAATCAGCCAACCAGGAATACGGAACCCTCTGCCCAAGATCTACTATATTTACTGACCACCACACACACACACACACACACACACACAGTCTGTGACCCATCCCCCTGACAGTGAACAGCCCCAGGACCTGTCCGAACGTGGCCTTGCCCAGACCACAGCTCAGGCTGAAACAGTTGTCACTCAGTAATGGCAGACTCTGGGGACACTTTCAAATCCAGAGCCCTCAGTCTCAAAGCTCCTGCAGCCCTCAGCCATCCCCCAGTGCCCAGCTATGACAAGGCCCAGGCCTGGAACTCTGTTTCCGCCTTCTGCACAGACAGGGCACGCTTCCTTCCGCACAAACACAGTTGAAGGAGAGCCTTGGCTTAGCTCGCAGGGATAACACTGCTTTGGTTTATTTAACTAATTAAAGCGCTCAGACAGACGGTGTTTTCGAGAGGTGAAAGTCAGCAGAATGGACTCAGAGCATCAGAAGGGGAATGAGAGGAGAAAACAACAAACTCTTTTTATAACATTTGTAGAACCACAAAACGAACGTTGCTGCATATTTTGCACATATGTATGGTGAAACTATTTCATTTGCAATAACTCTTCACAATGTTTGGTTCAGTATGACACTGCCAGTGTTAAAGTTGGCATGTGTAACCTTTTAAATCATAGATGTATAATATTCTGTTAAATGGTTGTAAGTTTGTAAAATTAATGTGGATAAACAAGATGCTAGATCTTATATTTTCCACAAAAAGATGCCTCTTGTCACTAAATAGGTTACTAACAGCGTAATTTGCCAGAGCAAAAAAAAACCCCACTGTATTTTCTCTCATTTGCGCTGTGAAGTAGCAGCAGGTTTCACTTGAAATTTAACAATGAAAACACAATATTTAGAGCACTTTAAATACTAATGCAGAGCACAACAACTTCTCTGCACTGGTTTAGTTTATTTACTATAATTAAACCAATTTTGAAAAACTAATTTAGTAATGGTATTGAAATATGCTATTCAAAGAATCAAAACTACAGTAAAATCATATGTTCCAGAAGCATGTGTATCCAAAGTCAACATTCCTGCAGTCATAAGCAAGGAGGCAGGAGGTGCTATTCTGATACCACTCAAATCACTTGCACCTTCCTCTGATGGTGCACTGCGTGTAATTGGATTTAGCCATCCTATGGTCAGTGGAACTGCTTGGCAGGAACAGCAGAGTGATCCAGTTTTGTGGTGTGTGTGTCTGTGCGTGTTAACCAGTAGAGTGGGTAATGGGCTCGGGCTGAGTGTGAAAATGACCGGTGCCCCTAGTAATGAATCTGCATGTGTGTGTGTGTGTGTGTGTGTGTGTGTGTGTGTGTGTGCGCGTGCTTGTGTCCATGCTTGTATGTGTAGCTAAAGGCCAAAGCACATCTGGATGGGAATTAGGGTGAATGAGGTTATAAATCACAGATCTACCCCGGTGCCCGTGATGCTCCAGTCACTGAGCATGAAGGGCAGCAGAACAGTGGAGGCAAATCGCATTTCAGCCACTTGATATACACTGACCTCATCTCCATTTATACCTCAGTGCCATGAGGACCTTTGCTTTATGGAATAATTCTAGTTTATTAAAACTTGTGTCTTGCTTTCACTGTTTTGTCCATTTTTTCCTATTGGTAATAACATTGTATTCAGCTATTTAATTGCTGATATAAGGAAACTTGGCAATATTGCTATCACAAAGTCAGGAGGGGAAAGAGACACAAGCCAGAAGACCATTCTAACAGACTTTAGAAAAAAGGGCACTTTCGGTTTCTACCTTTAATTATGGTGGTTGAAACGACTGGGCTAAACTGTTGATTTGTTTGCAACCTGTGCAAACACTTATCTTTTTTGCCAGATGTCGCCATGTTTCCAGATCTCAATAATTACTGTGGTAAATGATTTGTTTTCATAGCCAATAAAAACAACGGCTAAAACACTGAAAGTAAGTAACTAAAATTATCTTGAGAAACCCTGTACAAAGACCTGTGAGTATATGCTGAAAAAAAAAGGCTATTTGCCATTTTTAGCATCCACAGCTTCAGCAGGGTGAATTGGTCTGCTGCTGGCTGGCTGCCTTTTACAGCAGATTGGTGAAGTTGTCAGGCTGGTGTTTTGGCAAGTTAGCTGTTTTTTTTTCTTTTGTTTTTTTTTCCTTAGCACTGTGTTTTTTGTGTTTGCTTTTGGCCAAGTCTGCGTAGCTTGTGTGTGCAGCAGTTTAAAGTGAGGGGGATGAATAATGAATGAAAGCCAAGGAGGAGGTTTTAAGGCATTTAAGTGGAACACTTGGTGGAGGGCTTTCAGAGGTATCACACAAGGGAAGGACTTTGCTCAGCAATACCTGCCGGCAGATTGTTAGCTTGGCTCTCCCATTCCATTCTCCTACAAATTTAACATGGCTAATGGCATCAACAATCTCGCTGAAATACAGATGCAGAGAATGGATGGATGCTTATATTAAATAGTCAGATTAAGGATCCATTTAGGAGTGCTACGACTTAAGTGTACTTACTGTAATATGTTTTTTTCCCCCCTTACTCAGCATGATCTGGGGAGCTCAATAATCATAAATGTGCATTAAAATGTGTGTGTGCATGCATGTGTTGTATCATGCTGTAGCCTCACCTCTCTGAGCATGGGGTCGTTGATGGAGCTGAGGTTGACTGCGCCTTCATAGGTCAGATAATAGAAAACATTTAGAGCTCTTGTGGCTTCAGGTCCCTGCTGCTTGTAGCCAAAGATCAGATCGATCCACTGGTGGAGCTGGCAGGACACAAACTCGCTCTCCAAAGCCTGCAAACAGAGGGGAGGACAGAAGATTAGGAATATTGTGAAAGTCAACAGATGCACATCATTTACACCCCATACTCCAACCCACAGCAGTTTTCACGAATGCCTCTCAAAGATGAATTCCTCAGTGAAAACAGAATTCCTTGCTAATTCTTCCTGTGACAGAATCTGCCAATGATTTCTATTATGAGAAAAAAGCACAATAAATCCATATCTGATCATATGGGAGCATCAACACATTAGAGAAGCCCTGTAGTTCATTAGGGAGTCATTTCAGGCTCCGTCTTTGTTCTTTTCTCTGTTGGTTGTGGGTGGATAAAGCACCATGTTGCTTCTCTGCAGACGTCTCTGCATCGCCATAACACTGAGGTACAAGTCGTTTTCTCTCCTCATTAGCCGGCAAAGGAGGGAAAAAACATTTATGGTTTCCTCATAAAAACAGGCAATTGCGTTAATTTGTGTAAAGCTGTCGGCTCACAAAAGCCCTCTAAACACGACCAAATTAGAATGAGGCAGCCCTTGATTGTCATTGCTGCCTTGTGTCACATTAATTTGTGACAAAACATTAGCCTGTGCTACACTTAAATGGCAATTTATATAATTTAAATTTTTACTGCAGGGACCAGCGCATCCCTCATTTAAATGTGACTTTCTGACAGCTCATTCTGCATCAGATTCCTCCCCATTCTCTTAATTACAACTTTCAATCAGGGAGGAGAGCACGGGCATAAATAGGAGACTGTATACGGTTGAGGTACAATGATGTTTTCACTGCAACTTGAGTACTGGCTAAATTTTTGATGCTGTCACAAATCCCATTACCTGAACTGATGAAAAGCTTAACAGTGAAAGTGCTGTGTGGTTCCTGGGATTGGGGGGGGGGGGGGGGGCTGGTGGTCAAGGTAACAAAGATTAAAAAAGGTTTTAAGGATTAAAAAAGATCATTAACTGGGACTGATTATCACACATTAGTACATTTTGTTACCAACCATAAAGCACCATGTAGAAGGACTATTTAAAAAATGATTTGTATTTATAGCTGTATATATACACTCAGTGATAACATACAATAACATGCATGTAAGTTAAGAGAAAATATGATGTGAGGAGGGTTTTTTTTTGTGAAATATGACTTTACTGACTTTTCTCATGTACAGTATTTTAATGATTCCTTTCACATAACTTGCAACTATTTTGGATATTTTTGATTAATTTTAGAAGATTTCTTTAAACATTTTATACAGTTGATTTGAAATTATTGTATATACTTTTAGAGTTCTTCTGAGATTTTTATCACATGGGGCAGGTTGGATTGCTAACCACAAATGCCATCATAGAGTCTATTTAGACAACATTTTGGTGAGAATTTTGTCCTCTTCTGTTACTTCAAACCATGTTGTATTTCTCAAGACAGCAGGTTTATTGTTATACACATATTGGTATTTTGGACAATCCCCACTTAGACCCAAGCACTGTTCTGAGAGCTGTGGACCTGACAAATTAGCAGATGGAGAGAGAGATTTGTTTTTTTCCCCACCTTGTGTGATTCAGTTTGCAACATTTTCTGTTAAAGTCTGGACTATGGGGTGATGCTAAATAAAGGAAAACTAATCATTAAAATAAAGCAGAACAGACCTGAGAGTTCAGGTCTGTCTGTCCCTCTGGAAAGAGTCTATTCACAATATGTTAGTGTGTTTAGAGGCTATTGTCACAGGGCAGTCCTTTTATTAATGTTACATTTTAAGACAGGGAAAACCTGCTTATTCAAACTCACTTTAATAGCAGGGAGAGTGGGATTCAGTTGTGTTTGTATATGTGTGCCTGTGTGTGTTTGTGTGTAAGTATGTGTGTGAGTAAGAGAGGGAGATCAGTTCATTATGCACTAGGACTGACCTTTGACAGGCCCTGCTCCCCTGTTTCTAAAACTAAAGCTGGGCCTGATGGGCATTTAATGTGCACAGCAATCTACTGTCAATCAGCATGGGGAAACAAAGACAACCATGTTATTGCAGCTCCCTCTCCAGAGGCCAGCCTTTATGGAAATCACTTGCATGTACCTTTTGGAGAGGGAAAGAGATGGAATAAGTGACTGTTCATGTGTGTATTGATTTGGCACTGGAAGAAAAAATTGTTTTAGATTTTTAATGAACTTGTACAGATTTTTAAAACAATGTTTTCCCCTTGCCGTTATGTGCAAAAAGGGGATTTTCATATCTTTAAAATTAAATCTAAAACACAGTAAAGTCTGTAAAAAGTGAATGGGTCTGAATACATTTTGAAGGTACTGTATAGCTGTGTATTAAATTTTTTTTTTTTGGTCCATCTCCATCTGTCTGACAAAAGGCTCAGCAGAGCTCTGTGTCTGGAGTCTAGATTTAGGAATTTAACCTCAGCGGACTTAATCTCAGAGCATTAAAGAGTATCTGCCTCTGCCTATGGGCATACAGTAAACTGCCTTGATCATGTCTCTTCAAAGCCCTTTTGAAAACAGCAGAATGTCGCCAGTCAGAAAACGGCTAGTTTAGGATATAAGTAAAATGGCAGCTTTATTCTTACCCTTAGTCTAAACCAGGGGTTTCATATCAGAAGTATGCTCATTAGAGAAAAATTCTGGTAATCAAGTTGTCAAAAGAAAATAACTGCTTGCATAGGAGTTAAGAATAACTCTAGCGGTGCTCTATGGTTTATGGACATCGACAAATCACACATAAAAAAAAAACAAAACAAAACTGTAATATGAAACTGATCCTACTGTCCTATCAAGTACTGTCTGTGTGGCCAGACCTTGATATGGCTTATTCCTATGCACCATACACCTCCAGTACTATCCAAACATATATACATATATACATTTATACACACACACACACACACACACGCACGCACACATGTACACACACACACATAGATACACATATACACACATACATACACATATACACACACATACATACACATATACACACAATAAATGTGTATGTATATATATATATATATATATATATATATATATATATATACACATACATACACACACGCACATACGTATATATGTGTGATAAAAACACATCAGTAAGGCATACTGTTGCTCTGGTTCCTTCATTATACTGAACAAGGGCACTGTTACTGTAAATACTTACTAACATAACAACATAACACATTTACCTGTGATAACAGTTCCCAGCAAATGCACAATTTCCTCACTGTTTGTTAAAAACTATAATTCCCAGCTGCTTTTGGAAATCATTTTTCTATTCATCTAAACAACATGACTGTAGAACAGAAAAATAACCAAGGAGACTGAAAGTGAGAAATTTAGGCTACTCGTTTGACGGGCAATATAAGTAAAGTACAGAGAATGGGCATGTTCTTATAACCCACGGACAATGTGCCAGACAAGCAGGTGTGGAAATGTCTCCTCATGTAGTGCCACACTGTGGAAATAGTTGAGCAGAAGGTTGGGGCAGATAGCAGATTCCTGAGGTGGGATCTGGTGCCACTTCAGGAAAACCAGGCAGGATTATTGATGGGCCAATTAGCAGCCAGTGTGTGTTTCATCCCCATCCACAGGGGACACTCTGATAATTAATGAATAATTTAGCATGCCTTTATGTAAATGCTGATAGGGGGTAGGAGTCACTGGAATCCCACATTTCTATTGTTATGGATTTGACAAAGTACACCTTTGAAACATGGTGGGGGGGGGGGGTCCCCCTTTGTTTTGTACTGTGACTGGTTTCCAATGGCAACAATAATTGGAAATATTCTCCCACGTAGAAAGTGCAATCATTTATTTTAATACTTTTTACCCATCAAAGACACCAGGTATTCAAATGTAGATGATTTTTCCCATTTTAATCTCATGTTGATTTTGCCCGCATGTCAATTTTCTGGGCTGTGATGTGAATGCTAATGAAAATGCATCACAATGAACATGACTTTCCTGTGTAAAAGTTTCTGGTTGTTTTAATTATCCTTCTAAAACATCTTTGGCTGAAATGTGAAGTAAAACCCTGAAAAAAAAACAAAGTCACTCAATAAGAATGACAATTTGTGTATTTGTCTGTCAATATGATACTCTTTAAAGAAGGATATAATCCAGGCTGAGGACTTGAAAACATGCTATCCATATTTGAGACATCAGACTCTGAGACACAAAGTGATTGTACTTAACCAGCTAGTGGAAATTAAACAAGGCTTTACTCAAAGTCCGGAGAAAAAAAAATGACTAAAATGTCTGATCTTGACCCACTGGCTAGTCATTAGCCTCATCTTGGTAAAGTTTTTTCTGCCTGCAAGTGGGTGTGTTTTATTTCACTTTTTTATACCCCTTTTTCATTTTCTCCTCACTTTTGGTGATGATCTTTATGTACTGAAAAGCAGAAGTCTCTGTCCATGCTACAGGTCTGCGGGACTTGCACTGAGGCCTATCAGTGAAGTTTCTGTGGCTCACGGTGGTTTGCGGTCGGCTTTATGGTCCAGATTGAGCTGGATTTCACTTCGGCCTTAACGAGGTGACACTGAACACTTTCCTTCAACCCTCACTGGCCCTAAAAAACCCTTTTAAGGACTTATGGAGAGCTGTCTGTAAGGATGTTAACATGTCACTTAACAAATCAATCCACTCATTTGCATGCCAATGGTGGTGCGAGCCACGGTGCATGTGCGTGCGCGTGTGTCACTGATGATGTGGGTGTGTAATCAAATGCATATGTTGTATGTCAGAGTGTTGTCAGCAGCAGGCTGTTTTCTTTTGTATTGATTATGGATGAATAAAGCAAACACTTGTCAGGTCTGTATGTACTAAAATGACTGTTTAAGAACAAGCTGATCAAAACATCCTGAAAACCACATTCAGTATGTGTTGGCAGGGATCCATCACACGTGTTGACATACAACAAAATGATGCTGATGCAGTAGTTAAATCAAGTTTTGCTTAGTCTTATTTTATTCTTACTATGCATTTTTTTTATTCACATTTTAAAATCCCATCAGACCTATACACCAACTACACCAAACATCAACATCCTTAGCAGAAGCCAGTCTATACTTGTTGTCTAAATACAAGTTTATCAGAGCTCTTGTTTTGACTATTCTCCCTCCAAGTTCAACAGCCCCCTTTCATTTTCCCTTCTACTTGTTCTCTCACTCTTAGTGCTACTCCTTTTTTTCCCTCCTGTTCTTTCTTCCAGTCATCTGATCCTTTGGATCAACTCCTCTGGAGTTGCTTGTCCTCAGGTTGACAGGCACTCTGATTAAAGGGCTTATTAGCTCACTGTAAATGAGAAGCCGATTGTCATTTTGAAGCAGGCAGGGGAAGCCTGTAGCCAGCCAGGAGAGAGGGGGCCCCAAACATGGAAGAAGAGAAAGAAAAAAAGCAATGGATGACGTAAGGAATCAGAGCCGTA
This sequence comes from Istiophorus platypterus, assembly GCA_016859345.1. Taxonomy (NCBI): domain Eukaryota; kingdom Metazoa; phylum Chordata; class Actinopteri; order Istiophoriformes; family Istiophoridae; genus Istiophorus; species Istiophorus platypterus. Next base: position 8,803,599 of record CM029114.1, on the reverse strand, counting down.
GAGCAGCCACGCAGCTAACAAACCATTTCCTTTATTCTCATATTCACACAGACCAAGAGAACCCCAGATGGGTTGTGTGTTACTTCAGTCCACCCCCCCTTCCTGCTCTACTAATTAGATAGGTCACAACCGTGAGAGTTCTGGCTATGGGTCAACGGAGGCACTCGCTGGCAAGTGGAACCTGAAACTCTAACCCCAAGTCTCTTCTGCTCTCTTCTCCCATCCTTCTTATTATCCCTCGCCCACTTGAAAAGCGAGAATATCATGCAATGGAGGGAAAAGAAGCAGAATGAGCAGTGATTGGGAAAGTATCTCCCCAAAACAAACATGTCATGGTGGATTTGGTCTTAGTCAGACAAATGGCATTGTGTAGACTGCGAGAAAGCACTAAGTGGACCATTTTAGAGCACAGACAATGAAGTAAACAATACTGATGAGAAGTAAATCGGTGAAATAAATGATGCTGACTCAAAGTTAGACAACAATAACACTGTAGTTGTTGTCTTCTTTAAGTTTTTTGTTAATGCAGAATAATGACAAACAATACAATGCAGCATAATGTATAATAATCTGTGAAAGTGGAAATTAAGCCTAGTTATAGACAGAATTAGTAATGCTGAAATACTTTACTAATGTTAATATACTTCTTTTTAAATATTTGGAAGTAAATCTTTCATTTGAAAAGAATCAAGATAAAACAGCTAAAGCAGGAAAACTAAAACTTCACAACTGTCTGCTATTATCTCAACAACTGCTAACAAGCACCTGCAGAGAATTTAACCATCTGTCCACCTGAAAAGGTTGACAGGCTAGCAAATACATCATCGGTGCCATAAGACAACAGCCACAATAGGATCAAGTGAGCAAAAGCTAAGTCAACAGTCAGCGCTGATTAAACACAGGACCATTGAAGAGGGCTTGGGAGCATGTTGAATGAGGGAGTATTTGGATAGCTGTTGAGAGGAGCATTGTCGTCTCAGATAATTATAGAGTTGGCTAGAGGACTGGACAGTCTCTCCGTCTGTCTGAAGGTGTGGAGGGTGGAGATGATTAGGATGAATGACCGAACTGATCAGCTTGAGTGTAGTTAGCCTTCAATGAGAGGTTATTAGGGTGTTGGGTTATGTGGAGCTGCAGCTTGTTAGTGCGTGCGTGTGTGTGTGTGTGGGCGGGGGGCACCCGTTGCTAAAAAGGCAAAGGCAAAAGGCAAATACACCCTAAAGAAATTGGCAAAACGATATACTTCCTCCGATACAGTATACTTAGTTCTATCACATGTTATATTATCAAATGATGATTTGAATAATGATACCAACCATAATACAAAGCTCTCTTTACAGAGACTTATACAATATGATAGAGAGGTATACATTATCTGTGTCAAATTAAATACAAATTAAAAAAAAACAAAAAAACAAAAACAATTTGCCTCATGCTTGAGTGGATACATTGACTGAGGATGGAGCAGAGGGCAATTACAACTGTTATTTACAAGGAAGCCAAGATAACAACACCGTCATCCAGCACTTTTAGAGGCAAAGAGAGAAAGACCGCTGGAGTGTGTTAGTGGTAAAAAAAAAAAAAAAATCATCACAGTAGACTTTGGCAGAAGTAAAATGAGAGCGTGGAGGAGTGCAGGGAAAGGGAGAGGGACAACATTAGTGGGTGAGTGTGTCAGCAGCAGTAGATCATCCCATTTCTCAGGCTCTCATCGGCCTCCTCCATTACGTCATTGAAGAGGAGGACGAACAAGAGCAGGGGGAGAAGGGCTTGGAAGGAAGGGGGGGTAAGAGAAAAAAGGGGGACAGCTCGTAAAACACTGAGCACACAGTAAACATGTCTCCCCTTATGCATGACAATACTTCTACAGTGAGCGGTGCCTGACATTGTCCAGATAACCCCCCTTACACCACATGCTAGTTCCCATCCAACAACAAGGCTTTCAGTGGAGACGCCAGGGGAATAGATTAGCACTAGGCTAACATGGTAAACTCTGTTCTGTTACACGAGGCCACGCTGGGCTAGACGACATCAAGATTTTCACTCAATCAGTCATTCACAAGTGCATAAGTATACCTTGGTGGTTAGTGACTGGTCCTTGTAGTGGTTTACCTCAGCTCACACATGAATTCCTCCGGGGTTCGTGTGAGAATAAGATGTGGAGGCTGGTGGGAACGGTATCATGTGTGTCCCAGCGGGTGTCTGATCAGAGAGTGCGGTGTGGATGAGAGGTGAATGTAAACGGCGATGATCTTTGACTTTGTGTAGCTGGTGGTCTGAGCTGCAGAGCTATCATGTCTGGCTATGCATCTAGTGGGAAAAAATGTGGGACACGCCTTCATCTTCTGCACCCCGCTCACCTTCACATTTCACTTACAGAGCCCCTGGACAATTCTGCATGATGAGAAAAATATCTTCAAACATTTTGAGCATTGGCCACAATACTCAGTCTTGTAATATATCTTATCAGATGGCAAAAATAGCAAGTAAAACCACAATTTGATAATAACCTGGTACGATAATGAACGTGTCTGCCATGAGGACATAGTTTTGGTTTTTTTTTAAGTTTGAGGAGCTGTCATCATATGAAAGTGACAAACCTCAGAGAGGGACTTTCAAAAGGGTGGATAGTGTGAGTATATGAGGTTTGAGGGATGAAGGTGATTTGGCTCATATTAATATGACATTTGTCTGTTAGCACTGAGCAGCCATGTTGTACTTTTCCTCCACAGGCAAGATTACTGTGGGGATTACGATGACAACAGCTGTAAGAACAAATGGGAGGTTCTATGAAACAGATAAGAATCATAGAGCAGAGCAGAAAATATTCAGAACTTCCATTTTATTTAAAGCTACATCTGGAAATCGCTGACCAACAGAAGGCAAAAGAGATCAAACATATAGCCAAAGCACAAATATAAGCACTCACTCCTGATATACAAAAGGCTAATCGCTAACAAACAGTTTCCCCCTGCCACATTCAAAAAGCACAGGGCGACATGGGACTCAATTTACCTTTCCTTGTTTCGCAACATATGAAATGGAAGTCCAAAATTCATTTGCTTTTGATCCAAGTTTTGTTTCTCCAACTCCTGGGAAATTTATCTGGGTCGGTTCGGCTGCCCACAGTTCCACAAATTTACATTTTAGGGATGAGGCATGGTTTGACCACCACTGAGATTCCATAATATACAAACAGTATCACTGAAAGCTGCCTGGACCTGTAAAGTGGGGTGTTGATTCTCAGTAGAATAATAGGTTTCACTTTCTAATGAGGGGGTTTTGTCAATTCAAGTTTGTTGATTCAATGCTGATTAAATATCAACACCAAAAATATAATTCAACAGAGAAACACTTGAAATCTGGGTTTATACTTACATCTGACAAACAATATTGAAAAAACTGCACTGGAATTCCTGAGTATTGGAAGAGTTTTGATCTAATCACATAGGATAGTTACTAAGTACTAACTTTTTATTTGTAAAAACTGGAATAGACCTTGTTTTGGACGTTTTGCATTGCATTCAAGTCAGTGGACTCCTTTTCAAATTCTGCAAGGAAGGAATAGTAAACATGCGGCCTCAGTTGAATTGATATGATATAAAGGTCCTATTGGCAGGAGTATTGAACGTTGGACAATACTTAGAACTCCAATATTGAGGTCATCAACTTGAGTAGCATGTGAAATCTCATGGAAAATCATACACATCTGTTACTTGTAACACAGCAAAGGTATCCATTTCTGCTATAACCTTATTTTTCCAGCATCCCAAAGGTCAGCAATCTCCCAAAGAAGCTATTGTGTGATAATACAATGAGTAGACAAATGCTAAAAAGGGATAGCTTTTAAAGAATCACACAGATAACTTTGGTGTCTATTGTCCACTGAACGGAGATGTCTTGGGTGCTTGCAGTCAGGGTTTAGCACATACAGCAGTGACCTGTGGTCAACCCTCTCAGTATCAACTTCTGACCCATCACTCAATTGGGTTTGCCCATTCAACAAGAGGGAAAAGACACTCTCCTTCTGTGAGGGCAGTTTTGCTTATGTCTCTGTCACTGCTTTGACTGAGTAGCTGCTTTATAAGGGGAAAAAGGCTGAAAGTAATGTGCTGCCCGTCTGTCCCATGTGTGTGGTTTGCAGGTCTTTCAGCAGGACTGCAAGAGCACACATGACTGAAAGGAACCAAACATGTGAACCTGGAGCAGCAAATAGCCCCTGCAGAATTCAAATTGGTTAGACGGTGATTAAAGCCCACCTGTCTGGGAATCAATTATTTTAAAATTGGCAGTAGATACTGACTGAGAAAATAAGTGTTAGGAATAAAAAGATGCCTGTTTCCACATAACAGATGCAGAAAATCAATTTTAACAAACTGAACTAACATGACACTTCATAACTAATGACCGAGAATCATATCTTTCATTACCCATTTCATTCTTGGTGTTATATTTTAAATAATTAGAAATAATGGATATATTTAACATTAACATTCTTGTTTGAATTCAAATGAAGATGGTCAGCACAATGTTTTTTAGTTTAAAAAGTGTAATTTTAGGCATTGTGCTTAGTCCTTTATTGTGTAAATCACAGCTTCCATACTGTTATGCTCAGACTATTCGCTGCAGAAGATGGCTACTGCAGCAGACTGTGGTTTAGGCTGCTCCATGTCAGTATCTCCTGTGAAGCCTGGACACATGACAGCACAGGTAAACACTGAGGAACACGCATATACACAACACACACACACACACACACACACACACACACACACACACACACACACACACACACACACACACACACACACACACACACACACACACACACACACACACACACACACACACACACACACACACACACACACGCGATCACCTGCTATCGTGCTAATGGTTAGCAGACCAGAGAAGTGAGATGCGGTCATATATAGTGGAATGTCAGAGGGGCTGACAGTGCCCAGAGACGTGTAGTTATCTGGTGGAGGAGGGATCAAGTTCTTAACCTCTCCTTCGACCTCCTGGTAAAAACAACAAGCAGCCCCTGATCTCTGTGGCATGCCGCCTCAGGACCCCAGGGTCTCTGAGTGTATGTGTGTGGTGTGTGGGTGTGTGATGGACCAAGGAAGAGGGAGTGTGTCTTTACAAGCAAGCATTTAAGTATACTGTAGCACTTCAGTCTAGTGAAGGTGCATGCTTGGCTTAAGGCACTGGGGCTCTTTGTCTCCAGTGTGTCTGTCTAAAATCCAACCGTTCCACAGAACCTCAATCCCATGATTTTAAACTGGAGACTCTCAGCCTTCAGTGTTAAGTAAGCCAGAGGTTAAACAACAGTGTCTGTAGGCACATGCAGTTAATGTGTTGCCAAGCAACACACTTTTTACTAAACATCAACGATGAACTATGACTCTTCCAAAAGCATAGCAACATAAACCTGGCTGTATTTTGTACTGTTTCCATCTTCTCCTTATTTTTATTTATTTATTTATTTTTATTACCAACCATGCAACTCTCACTCTCAACAACAAAAACAAGCTGCCTTTTTGCACAGCAGCACAATCCTTTACTGTGAGAGGCTTTTAATGGCCTTTCCAGATTGGGCCCTAATTAGCTGTTAATCATCTAGGGCTCATAACCAGAGTGGAGACAGCAGGCATGTGAGTGTGTGCGTTTGTAACACGTGTGCATCTGTGTGTGTTTGCGTGTTCTATCCTGCTGTCTATCCTTGTGTTGCGAGGCCATTAGCAGTAGACATGCTAAAAAGAGCCAAACAGCCCATTAACTCCTTCACTCTTCCTCTCTCCTCTCCACCATGCTCATCTCTCTCCCAACAGTACCACAGTTGCCAGCTGACACCCTCTAATGCCAGCTATCTGTCATGACCAGAGATCTGTCCACCCACACATCCCTCCCTCTACCTTTTCCTGAGCCCATTCTTTGCTTTATTCTTCTTGTCCACCCTCCTTTGCCCTGCCTTTCCCATTCTTTCTGTATGTGGTCTCTATTACTGTAAAACCGGGTCTCTTAAAATGGTGAGGTTATGCAGGATGAGGGTTGAAACTAACGATTATTTTCAGTATCCTTTAATCTACCTGGATCAATCTGGATCAATCCTTTTGTCTGTAAAATGCCAGAAAATTGGGAAAAATGTCAGCTCTAATAGCCCACAGCACAAGTTAAATGTATTTGCATTGCTTTTTTTATTTGACTGAACATCCCAAAATCCAAAGATATTGAGTTCACTGTCAGGTATCATGTAGAGAAACTGCAAATCATTACATTTGTAAAACTGGAACCAGAATGTTTGAAATATTTTCTTTAAAAATTTCTTCAATGATTAATTGATTGTCAAAATAGATGCAGATTCATTTTCTGTCAATTGACCGATTGACTGATTGACTTATCATTGCAGTGTACACAAGATAGCTTGACCAAAGCCACGACCAAAGGAAAGGACGGGAGGAAATTGTGGGAGTAGACATAGATGAGATTGGTGCAGTTGAACTGGTAGTAAAAAAGCCACAGGAGCACAACACACATTAATTCACATACTGAATAAGCTTGGTTCTTCAGTGTTACCCTTTTGACTGATTTTTAGTGTATATAATAAGATTTTCCTAATTAGGTCCTTTTTTTTAAAAGCCAGTATGTTCCATCTCTGCATTAAAAAAAAAATTCTCCGGGGAGCAGTGTTAAAGGTGGAAACTACAACTACTAAATAGTAAAATGGTGAAAAATATTACAAGGAAAAAAAAACTAACAACAACAACCTAAAACCTAACAATTAATAACATTATTTATCAACTAATGATTATTGTCATTATCAGTTAATTTGAATTTTTTTTTTGGAGTAAGCACTTAATTAATTAAGTCAATTAAATGTCCAAAAACTGTGAAAAACGCCCTTCACAAGTTTTGAAGCTAAAAGTAATATCTTTAAAATGTTTTCTTTGTCTGATCTACAGTCCAAAGAAAGGTATTGGTAAAGCTACACCAGAGAAAGGCTGGTGATCCTAACACTGGGGGAGATATATAACATGTTTTTTATTTTTTTAACATAACACAAATGAACAGAGGGCTTCAGTACCCTGACTGGTTTTGACACCTAAAACAGCACGCAACTACCACAAAAAGCTTTCTTCAGTACATCCAGCTTGGCCTGGACCATGCTGACAGCAAAAGAGAGAGAAGTGTGTGATTAATGATAGGGGCCCGGTCATATCAGCAGGCTAGTTAACAGAGCCCACCACAAGACTGCATAGGTCACAGAGCACACCCAGCCTCATCAGCACCCATTACTACTGTGGGCACACATCATAAAGGGAAACTACGTCTGCTTTTACTTGGAAAAAAATAAAGAGCTGAAAAGGAATGTGGCTTTTGAAAGAATTCAAGACTACACAGATAGAGGCCATTATGGACTTTTAAAACAACATACATACATATACATACACACATGTTTAGTTTTGTCTGTTCTTTTAAACTTCTTCCTCAGTTTTAAAAACAAAGTTTCATTTACAGGATGACCTGGCCTTTGAGCAAAAGTAAAACACCATATAAAGCCAACGACTATTTGAAGCTGAAGGACTAAAAGTGCAGATAAGCTATTCTTGCTAGACACAAGAGAAACAGTAAATCTATCTGTTGCTTTTTGACCTTCCAGAACAGAGCAAGGTAATCTGATCCAACAAATTGTGCCTGTGTCTGTGTCTGTGTGTGTATGGAAGAGGAGGGAACATCTACAATGAAAATATGACAGCAAGTCTGACAACATCCGACACGCATATACACAGAATATTTCTGCTTTGGGCTGAACAGGCAGGAAGGGGAGGTCAGAAACAGGATACTGCATCATTTCTGTGCACACAAACACACTTGCGATCAAACACCTGAACATGCTCCAGATGCGTGTGGACAGTGCGAGAGAAGAGACAGAGATTGTGAGGTTGAATAGGACAGGAGGTGAGGTGATTTTGGTTCACCGGGGCAACGCAGCAATCTGAGAGCCAGGGCATGTGGGGGGAAACGGAGGCTCAGGTAACAGGAAGAACCGCGAGACAGTCACAAAATAACACTGTCTCTTTGGATTAGCATCTCCAGCTAAGCTAGAACAAGGGGAGGAAGAAACCTTTGACAGGATTTTTGTAAGCTGGGCTATGGGGTTTACAAGACCGACACAGAAATGTGTGTTTATGTGTAACTGAGTGGTAGATACTGAATATGATTTTTTCAAAAATGATTGTGCACTGTGATTATAGAAAATAACAATAATTAAACATGTTATTGAGGCCTATATGGTGTACTGGTGTACTACTGGGGCTGGTAGAGATTCAATTTATCGCATTTTTATAGTGGCTTGAACCTGGGTGATCCACTCGCTCATTAGAACAGTGCGTGTTACGGTTCTCTTTGCTTTGTATATGTCTTACCAGGCGATTGATTCGAACAAACTCCTCCGGACTCTTGGCCCAGGGTGGCAACTCCACATCAGAGACCACGGTGCCATCTTCCATTACCCCCAGGTTGTAACGGTTGGCATTGACAAACATCTCGGGGAGGTAGTAGAACTCTGGGATCAGCTCCTGCACGGACACAGCATAGAAACATATTTAAACTTAAACACTGGTTAATTACATCACTGCAAGTTGATACTATAATCATTGTTTTAAAAAGTGAGACCATCTGCAATAGCTAACAGCTCTCCAAAAGAGCTATATCAAGACAGTTAGGAGAATTCTGAAACTACAGAGGGTGCAGAGAAATCACCAGCCAGCATTACTAAAGGGGTCGGATTTGGAAAGGTGTAATAGGTAGATCTGAATATGTAAAATCATAAAGAAGAGCTGAAGAAGAACAAGACTGAGAAAAATAAGTATAGGTAAAAGCAAAAGAGAGGACCTATCAGCTGTTTAAACCCAGCTCATAAATGATTTAGAAATTACTTTGCGTGTGTCTGTTATAACAGAAAGAGGTGTTTTCTAACCTCTACACAAATTAATGGAAATAATAACTCTTGACTACTTATCTGCTGCTTGCCTTTGTGTTTAGCCACGGAAAGATTATAAAAAAATCTCTAAATGAAAGACAATACGAACAGTAAACCAAATTTTTTCCCAACTATGATGTTTTTATTTGGCTGTCTCAAACAACACAAATGCATTTTCAAATGCATGATAGCAATGAAAAATGTAGTAATGACAGGTGATTTAACCCCCATGTGTTTAGCCATTCATCATTCTTAACTAAGTAGGACTTGCAACAATGAGTGTGGGTACGTCTCACCGATCTTCAATGTTTTGCTGCTTCACTTAAATGATAAGAGGAAAGCGGCGCATTGAATGTGTATTGGGTTTGTGAACTGTTTTCCCAATATCTTGACAAGTATTTGCACTTCACCAGGGGTCATTTGTGTATAGAGATGGTTCATAAATATAAGCAAGGTTTGTCCATGTAGTAATTTGCAGTCATTACAATTGTAATACCTACCTGTAGTATGATTAGTAAAACACTACAGTTTCAAAATATAATGTAAATCATGAGCGGATGGCAATGTGAGTTTGGATTTGACGGTAGTTTTGTTGTCTGCGAAAAAAGCTTGTGTGACCACAAGTGCTGACTGGTCCTCTCTAGAAGGACAGAGAGATATAAACATGTTGACAGTCTGGCATCAGAGATGAGCAGACCAACATCGACAAGCCTTAGTCTTTCAGGCCAGTGGCACTGCTGACAGCATGGTAGCATGTAAATACTCCACGCTAAAACTTGAGGCTGAGAAGCAGGTCTAAGTAGATTTTTACACAGACGATCATATGCAACATGATCTCTAACAAAAAAAAAAAATACAAAATCTACGTTGGCAAACAATCACAAGTCTATTTTATCTGAGTAGTTGCACAATATATCCACCTCTCATCAATGGGGTGAAAACATCCAATCAAATGAGCAAGCAAACACACAGATTTAAAACAACACAGCACTTCCTCACTTCTGAAATCTCCTCACTCCACAAAACCTGACCTAAAACCAAAGGTCAAACTCTTAACGAGGCCTCCTGCTCACCCAGGTTCACTGGCTGCTGCCTGCTTTAAATTTGACCAGGAGGTGGCAGGACGCAGGCGTGCATGCACACACACACGTGCACACACACGCATGCAGGCACGCACGCATGCACGCACACACACACACACCTATCTACAAAACACTGTGGACTTTGCTCCCCAACACTCAAGCCTCCCTTGCATGGACCATTATGTGCAGTGGCCCCTTTGCTCTGGCCTGGTCAGAGGCCAGCCCCTCTGATCCCCAATCCTGTCCTGTCATGGGTCACTGGAAGGGGCTCTGGCCCCTGGGCTCCCCTGCTACACTTCCACTGTTGCTACCTCTAAACCATCTTCTCTCCTCTCTCCCCCTCTGATGCCTTTGGGCTGAGGCTTGGGGTCAGGGGATTGAGAACGGAGGTCATGCTAGCGTCACCCGGGCTAGAGACACATTGAATCTGGGTGTTGTAACCTATTATCACCCCTTCTTTACAAGTGTGGTATGAAAACACTGGGTTTTTTTTGCCCTCTGGCAGGGACAGATTTGCTACCAATCACTCCAGTGCTAAAGGTGAATGGTGTACTTAGCATACAAAATTGATACATCTAGTCCCTAATTCTTCTTTTGCTAAAACATGAATGTGTGTATTCAAGTGGATAAAGTCGATGGACTTTCTTTCAAAATTTGCAAAAAATTCAAACTGAACACGGAAACAAAGTGATGTGGTCCAGATTTCTCCTTTGTTTTGATCTGAAGTTGAGCTCTCACAGTTTGATCCACATTGACAGGTCTAGACTGAGAGAGCAAACGAGGGCTCTTGTTGGGCTTTTGCAATCAAGCATTGGCTAGCTACGCAGTAACACAATCCACATGTTTTATCGGTGGGATGTGAGGGGGGTGGTAAACGCAATCAAGCGTCAAAACCCCCAACACCACCACTTTTCCCCCCATCCAGTGACCCAGTGCCAGGAGACCAAGCAAAACCCAGCTTTGACAGAGAATGTCTGACTGTAGTCGTAAATGTTTTAGGAGAGCAGTTAAAGTGTGCACTGGGGGTTCGAAGGTCCTCACTATGAGAATGACCTGTGCTGTTGCAGGGCAGACCCAGCAGCTCCAACGGATCAGTGTTTGGGGGCCCAATGGGCAGGGATTCAAGTCCAGGTTATAGCTGGCTGAATCTGAGACAGACGGCTGGGACAGATGAGGATTACTTTAATGCTTTGATCAGAAGACCAGGAAGCTTTCATTGCAAAGGGACAATGATTGGTAGTGACTGGATATTACTCTTTTGAAACCTTTTCTTCTTTGTCTGCAAGGATGCTGGACGGGGATTTATTCTCCTGCAGTGCTCAGTCCTTTATCTCTCGTAACTTCTAACCTTCTTACAAGTCAACCATCTTAAAAGGAAAGAAAGCAACTTTTTTGGAAAGAATGTTCACAGCGTGTGTGTGTGTGTGTGTGTGTGTGTGTGTGTGTGCATCAATGTCTACCTTCACATCAGATGTGTCTCTCTGGCAGTTCCTCCAGGCCCGGGACACTGACGAGAAGGTGCGGTCAGCATGGTCAAACTTTCCTCCTTGGAAGTTGAGGAAGAACGTGGTGAAGGGTTCCTGTCGATTAGCACAAAAAAGCTCTAAATTTTAGCTCAGGATTTTTCTGTTTTAGCTGGCAAAACCTATTGTGATTGCTCAACTAAAATAACAACCTTGCTGTGCACTAACAACATTAAGTAAAAGGCTGTGTTGCTTGCTTTTTCAGTAAAACACAATGTCATCAGTTCTGAAGCACATTCACCCTTTTAGAAAGCCTCTAGCAAACTAAAATCCAAAAATGAATCAGTGAAAACAATAATCCCAGTGAGCAACTAAAACCCATACACTCCTGCTTCTGATGCATTTCTAGTCCTGTATAATCATGTTAGAACTGATCAATAGCTGTCTTTATGATGCAACAGCCCCCGAGTCACACAGACACAATATGCTGGCCCTTAGTTACAGGCTAATATGTTAGATAGCTAATTAAGTTCAGCCTGAAATGATGTAAGGCTCATTTGTAACAAAAATCTGCAAGAGGTTAACCACATTGTATATTGTGCCTTTAAGACAACAGAACAGGATTAAGTGCACTGTAAAAAATACCCACAACACACAAAAATACACACAATTACTGCATGAATAGTTTTCAGTTACCCTCTGATGTTAAGTTTGATCTTTAAGTGAGGGTTATAAGTAAGGGTTTCTGGTAAAGTGGCTTTGGAATAAGCCCTCTAATGATGTGCAGGGATCAATGAGGTAACTCTACTGGGAGTCACTGAGACAGTGAGCTACTGGGACAATAACAGCATAAAACTGCACATTGAAGAAACTTAGTAACCTCCCTTTCCCCTGAGTGCAGTATGGAAAGATTGATGGCACCCATTCAACAAAAGGTACCGAAAGAGAGCACTCCGGTGAAAACCATACACTGCATATGCTCCTCAAAAACAGATCAAATCACATATAATGCTTTTAAAAAAATGTAAACAAAGAAAGGGCATTTGCTTAAGGTGGAAATTTTTCTCATGGCAGACATTTAACTGCATTGTTTGTGTTTGTGAATAATTATTATATGGAACCAACATACAGCGGAATGAATTATATGCAACAATAAGTGAGGAACATGTGATGCAATATTTAGCATACTTATTACCTTCATTTGATATGAATACATTTGCCTCAGGGAATCAAAGGGCTTATTAAGAATGAATCATTGACGATATGGAACTCCAAAGCAAGTAATAAATACAAATTTAAAAATTCATTAAAAAGTGTTTGACACACAATTTGAATATGCATATTGCTCTGCAAAACTAAACTTCCAAACCTCAGTGTATGAGCTGTATTATCAATTAATTGAAGTGGAATTCTCAAATACACGTACCTATAATTTTTTCATGATTTTTAAAACACTGTAATGAAAGAGACAACTAAGAACAATGCAAAATAATCTGAATTACGGGCCTTTTTTAAATTATACAAATCTATTTATAAGCATTGGACTTACAATACGAAGTAGCCACATCATTGTGAAGCTGGAGGTGGAGTAGTGGGTGCCATAGTGGAACTTTGGCACCTGGTCATCCTCCCAGGACTCATAGCGATCAGAAAAGAATGCCGCCCTTTTTGGATTTAGAGCACCGATGGGCTATGGAAAAATATAAGCAAAAAACAAGTGAGTTAAAAAGTGAAAAAATTAACCCGCGACTTCCTTTAAGTGATACTGGACATGAAAGCCGAGCTAAGATGAGAAATGTTGAACCGATGAGTGTAATAGCAAAGGGAAAGCAAAGAGGCAGTACTGAAACTTAATCGTGAATACATTCAAGGGCGACTCTGAGCAGCATAACAGTCGTAAGGCAAATGACGCTAGCAGCCTTTGTGCAATCTCAAATGAATATTAGATGATGTTTCCCTTCAGACAGAGATCAATCCTTTCCCACAGAGTGCTTTTTAGAAGCTGTGAAACAGAGCCCCTGCAGCTGTAATCTGTCAGAGAAAACTAATGTGCTCCATTGAATGAGTGCCCACTAGGAATATCAATAGCAAGGCTGTGCATTCCTTTAATTTCTACTTTTATTAATCTGTAACTAATACACTGGTCACCAGCACTATTTGTAGTCTAGAAAAATGGTTAAGTTGCATTAATTTTCCATCGCTCTCCAAAAACCAATAACCCTGTGCTACTCAGCTATTATTTAAATACTCATTTATAGAAATCACTTTCAGGCTGGTTCAATTTTTATTGGTCTTCTGCTGGCTGTGCCTCATTCCCTCAAGCCCCCCCTTCATTCCTCTCACTCTGTCACATAAAAACGCACACACATACACACACACACACAGAACAGATCAATGGTAATGGAATGATGGCCTTTTGAGGACGAGGGCCTAGCAGGACATGGATCAATTGGATCTCTTTCATATCATCGGGGGCCTGTCACAACAAGACTCATCCATGGCCAGGGTTTGATATTGATCTGTGATATGGCTACTGTTATGTATCTGTGTAATGGGGCATGCATGTGAACGTGCATTTGTGTGTAGCAGGTGTGATGCACAAAAGGTTTGTACAAGATTGTTTGCTTTTTACTGTTTAGCATATGAATATTGTATAAATAGTATTCCTGAGTGTGATAGGATTTACAAAGCAAAATGCCTTGTGCCACCACACTGTGCAGCTCTGCGCTGACAGTGATACACTGTGGGCTTCCTCAGGGCCACTGGGGGTGGGTGAGTACACACAGTGAATTATACATCACACCCATTGGTCTGATTTATAGCCCTAATAACAGTCGGCTCATTAAAAAAAGAAAAGGGAGAGGAGGCGTATAAAAAAAGAAAAAAGACTGAAAGTGCCAAAGTGACAGAGAGAGAGCGAGCGAGAGAGAGAATTGTGTGTGAGTGCATGCGGGAGCTGTTGGTATGTGCGAGCCCGACATTGTTTACTGCTTTAAATTACTGTGAGGCTAGCGCTCTTGGCTTACAGTAGCGACAACAAAGCAGTGGTGGCGGCGCCGTACATCAGAGCGGAGTGCTTGGCAATGTGTTGATGAAACGCCTGCTGCTGCCCCACCAGAGATTGGCCTAATTTGTCGTGGCAAAGAATAGCGCTCTGATGAGCCCTCAGATATATGAACCAATCGCATAGTTTTAATTAGACTAGAGGGTAAGCCAAAGAATAAAATTGTGCTGCCACTCTGAAGAGGTAAACATCGGAGAATTAATCTTGGATTAGTCCTTATCAGTTCTTCATCTACAGCAGAGATGGAGATAGTGTTACCAAGCCATTTTAAAGCTACTGTGAGAAGAAAAAATACAAGAGTAATTACAGTGATTAAAACTAACATGCAGGTAATATATTTTATAAAAAATGCGGCCTGTCCCTAAACAAATCAGGACATTTTTATACCATTTATGATCAGATTTTTGGTTAAAACTATATTGTATTATGACTCCTGCAACACAACACATACTTGATGTACATGATCAATAAAGAATCATTAGTCCCTTTATTACAAAGTTAAGTCTGTTTCAGGACCCAGGATAGAAAATGTAAACAAACTGATGTTATGGACATGTAATGCTGCATGTTTGTCAACCAATCAGAAATGTCCTCTGTAGTCAATTTGTTCAATGTTTACTTGTTTCTCTCCAAATTTTCCTCAGTTTGAGAGCACAAGCGTTTAAAACAATTTTTAAAAATTAACTAAAATTAACTAACAACTAATTAACTACATCTATTTAAAGTAAAAATACCAAAAATTAATATATTTTAACAAAAATAAACAGCTTAAGGACCAAAACGGATCATCCTGAGGACTATTATAAGGGTATTATCCAGTGCTACTCTGCTTTTAAAACAATAATGGGTCACTGGTGATGAAATATAATAGCTTACCAACAATTTTAGCATCACTAGGGCTTTGAGTCATAAATCAAAAAAGCCTTTTGAAGGGAGTGTTTATGTATAATGTCCTATTTAAACAGTGAAAATAGTGTGGAGGGCCTGGGGGATAAACATATGGGGCACGTATGGTGAAATCAATACACCATTAGCTGATCTGGCTGTGAGTAGTAGGTTATAGCACAAAGGTACAGGGGACGCTCAATAAATCCTCACTTTTTCTGTCGCCATGTAAATGGAGACTACCTAATCTATGGTTGGATGGTTAAAAATTCTTTTAATTGTTTGTTGTACTTCATTAAACGCTGTACAAGGGCAAGAATTCAAGATGCTTTTGCCTAATGTTGAAATGAATGACCCAATTGACCGACTATACTCACCCTATGCCGCTCTATATGTTGGACAAGTGCATTTTTGTGGGGGAAATTTGTGATGCTGTGAAGAACATGGGGTGTATGAAAGGGTCTATACAGCAATAAAAAAACAGCAGAGTTACAACACTTGCAGTCTGTTCTAGTGTGTGCTTATCGTGACTACAATGTTATCTCGGGGGTCGGCATTTGATGTCAGGTTGAGGTTAGAGTTTATGATAAGAAAGTCCCTGGGGTCAGAATGGCTCTGGCAGCAGGGAACATAAATTCTGTGTGGCCTCTGTTGTGCTGGGGATGATGACAGTGTGTGACACACACACACCACACGCACACGTTCATGGCAATTTGGGTTCTCAATGTCACTGGAGGCTTCTCAGATGACCTGTTTCTATAAGAGACGACCACCGATGTGACATAAGAGGGGGATAAGAGATATGTGGAGGGTGAGAAAGAGAGACAGAGTGAGAGACAACAGAAAGGGAGAGCGAACTGAAACAACAAAGGGGAAACACACCAGGAAGAAAAGCAGAAACCAAGCAAGATGGGGAATGATGCACACACACATAAAGCTCTGAACTGTGAAGGTCAGAAAAGAAACAAAGAAAGTGAAGAAAAGAAACGCGGCATACAAATGATTGTGAGTGCAGGATTGGGGGGTGGGGGTTGATTTAGCGGGACTGCACAGCGCAACTTGCCCTTTTCCAGACGCTGCAGTCTGCCACGGTCCAGTGGTCATACACTGATTTCACACACGCGTCAACAACATGAATAAAACAGATATAATAAAGATTGGCCCGCTCCCTTCCTCCTCTCTCTGTTGCAATGCCACTCTCTGAGCAGAAAGGAGAGCAAGGACAGCAAATGATGTTGCTGATCTTCTCTTATGCACTCTCCTCCTCTTTCTTTTGCTCTCTCATTGTCTTTCTGTTTCTTGTCCTTTCACCCATCTCCCCTCCATCAGTTAGTCCCCGGGGCTGCGAGGCATGACTGAGCACAGAGGCTGAGCTGTCCAAACCCAAGTGCAGTGCAAAGGAGAAGAGCAGGAGGCAGAAACGAGTTAAAAAGCCGGAGGAGGGCTGTATGTTTGTGTGAGGTTGTGCCGTGTGTTGGTGGGGCAAGTGGAGCTGTCACACTTCAGCCTACTGGGCAACATGAAGCCGCATAAACAGAGAAATTACGCGACCTCATACAGTAGGTATAGCAAAGAGGAGCAGATCAAAAGTGAAAGCAGGACCAGGGAGAACCTAAGGGACAAGGCGTTTACTGTTGGGGTGTTTGAATCTCTGTAACAGCAGTCTGAGAGAATGGTCCTGTGAGTGGATGGTTCATGTGTGTTTCAAAAGCCACTGTATTTGTCCATGAGCATAGTATTGAACTGGATTATACTGTACAAAGAACATTTTTTTACCTACTGTCTTTCAAAGAGTTAATGTGGAATATTCAAGGGCTTGGTCATACAAGAATTTCTAGCCCTGAAATTTCAGGGGACTTGTTTGCAAAGACAAACTACATTCGTATTGTGCTTGCACAAAGAGTTTGATGTCACAAATCTCTCTGCTGACAAACTGAAAACTGTCTTGACAGCTTTGACTTTTAAAAGCATAAACAGAGCCAGAGAATCCAACAGTGCATCAAAAAAAACAAAACAAATAGCCCAAAAAAAACCCACACAGATTTCTCATTCATTTAATTTAGAGCACAGCCAGGGTCCCAGCAATAAAACGCAGCCTTGTCTGTCAAGAAAAGTTGAACCTGGCTCAACTTTTGCTGAAAACCAAGGCAACGTCATCCTGGAATGCCAGTCAAATACACGCGAGTACGAATTCCTTCCGGGTGTACTTCGTAACATGAGTGACATAATGTGACAGTTTATGAAGTGCTGTGCAGTTTTTTTTGGCATCAAATAAACCTTAAAAATCACAGTGAAATAGCAGTTACAGTATCTTTTTCTTCTGTGATGTTAAGTATTTTTGAGTGACGCACAGTTTGCTGGCGAGATATCCTTCAGTGTATATTTTTGGCATATGACATGTAAGATAAGATACCTGAAAAATTAACCCAAGGAACCAGTATTAAAACTTCTAAATGTTTTATTATTTCACTGTGTTTTTACAACTCATGGAAACTAAACCTAACTGGCTCTTATCTTGCTCTTATTTCATCATCTCGTTGGAACAAGTACCAGCACACGTTTTGTAATGCAACTCTGTTTTCGCTCGAAACACAGCCTAACGGTGATTTGTTTCCTTTGGTCCTACTGGATGAGTACCTCCACCTCTTCTTCACTCTGCATGAGCATGGACGACCCGAGGACCTGAGGAAAAGCCCTCAAGTGTAACTCTGAAATGCATTTCCTCCAACGTATCCCCTGTCCATTAACACATGCCTTTTTGTTTCCATGGCTGATTTATTCAGTCATTTCTGTTCCAGCAGCCAGACAGTCGCTCAATCATCCCACTCTAAAACTAATCCTCCGTCCTCCCACCACTGGACACCATTACACACAACTGATCTTCAGTCCAACAAGGGGAGCTGGCAAGCTTCGAAGTGTGTTTTTTTAGATTTTTTTCTTCATGTGTAAGGGAGGGAGTTCGTGCAAGTAAATAATTGCATGTCTCCATACAACACGGGGGAGAGTCTTTTAAGAAATTTCAGTAGTGTGAGTGTTTGTATTTATGTGGCAGGGAGCATCTTAGGGCAGGTTTCATTGTTTTAAACCTGATCACTTAATGCCAGGAGCCAACGGGGAGTATTACTTCACTTCCTGGGGTGTCGTGGAAGGTCAAACTTGAAAGACTTCAATTATGAACTTTCAATTTTGGACAGAAATTTATAGTAAATGGGAGTTACAGAGGAAGAGCAGGATCTGCTTTAACTGCAGTGGTGCAGGACTGCCTCAACTAACAAAAGTCAACAGCTAATTGTCCAGATTATGAATATCCCCTGCAATTTTGGGAAATGTGTCAAAGTATTGTGTCAATTTTTTTAGGTTTGCATTTGAATTTGATTCACATAAAATTCAACAAGAGATACCAGGGGTGATCCCAATAATATAGAAATAGTCAAAAGTACCTAAAAAAAAAACAAAACATCTAAGTATCTTTTGAACTTTTCCTTAAAGTTCAGTTTCCTACTGAAATACATAAGCATTTAAACGAATGAATAGGACACTGTTACACCTGTGGAAAGATAGCAATGATCAACGGCAATTACACGGCAACTAAATGGATTTGAGGAACAAAACACAAACACCCACACCTAAATGTTTGTTGCATCTTAATTGCCCTCTGTATTTCTCTTTGCAATTAGGAAAAAATAGGTAAATATTGTAAAGGAGTAGGCAAAGATGTTACTTGAGTGTCTTACCTTAGACAGATCTCTGAAGTTACTGGGCAGAGTGAGGTCAAGTTCTTCTGAGTCGTAGTTGGTGATAACCCATGGGAAGACCGGGTACTGGTTTAGGTCATTAAAGGTCCGACCTGGAGGAAGGAAAGAACATGAGAAAAGAGAGGAACACAAAGATTATATACATCATGGTAGGAGGAACTTTTGTGTTTTTGTACATTTCCTCTATTGAGAGGTCTGTGTCACAGTCTACAATAACACCACACAGGTGATGGGTGTCCTCACCAGAGATGGTGTTGAGAAAGATGAGGTACTCAAAGTTGGAGATTTCCCGACGTTGCCAGCGCTGGGTCATGTTGGATGCTTTGAATAACTGCTTTGGTGTGGCCAGTGAGATTCGCCTACAGGGGTGAACAAGGAGAGAGACGGATTGTGCCAAACAGTACAAAGACAAGGTCAGTCACAAAATCCATTGAGCAGTGCCTAGATTGAAAAAATCCTCAGGCTTTTTTAGACTTAAACAATACAAATGTCTTTAAATGAAAAATCTATTTAAGTTACACTCTTCCTAATTAGGAAGACAAATATGCCATAAATTGGCTCGATTACACATATTCTTACGCATGTGCGCAAATACATACAAGGCCTCAGAGCATGATGTATGCTGTAGGACAAAAACAAATGACCCCCGATCCAATTAAAACAAAAGAAAATGATGGAATTAATCACTGTCAGGGTGTGAGATTATAGTCATTAGGTCTCTCAAAGGAGAAAATACAACTATCCTGTACTATGAGACACACTACTTTTTAGATTCTGTTTTATCACCAAGCAATAATTTGCATGAATTGCACTTTTATAGGTTTCTACGGTTTCTTTTTAATCTAAACAGTAAACATATCAAGAGGAGAGAAGACAGGTGGGTGCTTGATATTGTTACAATATTGTTACAATTATGAGTAAAAGTATTCAGTAGAATGAAATGTGATTGTGTAATTTGTTGTTGTGGGATTCTGGCTATGAAATAAGTTTTTGATGTACTGGCTCTGTGTGCACTGAGTTTGCCTGTACAGCTGTCCTCAGGTCAAAGAGGCAAGGTGTCCCTGGCCTGCAAACTGCCTTGATTAATGAGCCCAACACACACACACACACACACACCCACCCACCCCACACAAACACACACACTCACACACAGGGTGTGTTTCATATATACACAAATTCTTGACTAAATCCACACTGACTCATTACTAGATGCACTTTTTTTTTTTTTACTTTTAACTCAAACTGATTGCATAGCCCCCACTGTCATGTTGCCATATGTAGCGTTTTGTGTTTCTTAATATTGAGAAAACATTTCCCCCTGACCCTGAATCTTCCTGTCAGAAACACAGAAATATTCACAAATCCCACCAGACAGCAACTGCCATAACTCAGATTAATGATGACAAAATTGCACAATATGAGGGATGGAACTGAAACAAATCCCTTGCTAGAGAGAGATTTATACTTTACCATGACTTTGACTTTGTTTTCTGCTATTTACTCTGGTATTTAAACTCTTTAGGATTTGCATTCATGAAAATTTCCTGCAAGTTTTACATCAAATAGTATCTTCATACGTTTTTTTTCCCCCAAACACTAAAAATACTGCACCTTTACCGTATAATGTATCATATAATTATAATTAAAATATGCCATATAAAGCACCAAAAGACTTCCAGGCGGCTACTTTTATTTCCCTTGCCATATGCCAGCAGTTTGCTTGGGTTTGGTTTTTGTGCTGCCTGGACACAGTCGACATAATGTTTGGGGTGGGGGGGGGGGGGGGCTAGGGAGAGGGTGTACCCTGCAGGCTTATAAGAAACTACTTGCTCCACGCTGGAAAAACACACAAAATAAATAAATGAACTGGACTATGTTTGTGCAAAGCCAATTATGTTTGGGAGGTGAGGACAGAGTGGGAGGGATGGACAAATCAATGACCCGTGTGTGTATGTGATGGGAAGAAACGTCAGGTTACAGTTTTGAGATGCAACAACAATGCATATGTTCTCTGAACCAGTTTCACACCCTCTGTCTCCTGTGTTTTTCTGTGACTTTAATATTCTGACGCGTTCAGATGTGGTTCATTCTGTGTTGAACACAAACCCCACTGTTAATCAACCGTTAAAATTTTGAATGGCACAAAAAAATGTCCGTATGTCTGTGTTTCTTACCTGGTCTGTGGAAGGCCAAAGTTCGTGCCCACCCCAACACGAGGAAGACTGTGGACCACCTTCTTTACGGTGGCGGCGTCTGGGAAGTTGAACATGACTGCAGCTGTGGAGCGGTACAGAGAAATACCTAGTTATATTACAGATTATTTTCACATTCTTCTTCTGTAAATTCATCATACTGCCAATGGATTCTAAATAAGCATGTATCCTGTATTTTCATTATAAAAACACTCAAAAGGTTTTACAATAACAAGGTCAAATGGTTACATATAGGTAATTGTGACTGCTGTCTTACTTCTGTTGGCCATGAATATTTCCAGAGCTGTATTTTGTAGCAGGTAACGTCTGGAAAAGACAGCACGGATCTCTGTGAACAGCCATTTTCCATGAAGACCATCCGTATACGCTAGAATCTGGAAGACAGGACAGGGAAAGCGACACCAAAGGGAAGGGGGGAAAACGGTAAATACAAGTGGAATAATGAAACGAAGAAATAAGGAAAAGCAATTAAAAAAAAGGAAAATATCAGAAAAGGACATAAGGGATCAGAGAAAACAAAATGGAAAGAAAAAGAAGTGCAGGCAGAAGGCTAGGTTAGTCCATCTTTCACACAGCGATGGCATGACGGCATGAACAGCACGATTAATGTCTTATATTGATCAGCCTCAATGAAAAAGTGATTCCTTTAGCAAGAGAATGGGGGCTATTCAGTTGGAAGGAGTGAAGGAAAGGTTTAGTTCACTAAAAGATAATCCATATTACAGCACACAGGTGAAGATGAATATCAGAAAATTACAGCAAATATAAGCAACAAAAACAAACCGCTTTAATGTATAGAAATGGTTTGATGTGACATGGATATGCCTATTTTATGTTAGACATCTGATTAGACTTTTTTGCGTGTTCCAATATAGGTGACTGTCACAGGGGTCAAACAATATTTTGTAAGCTAGTTCCGGATTTAAAAATGCTTCAATGAACTGGGCTTAATCTGTCCCTGTGGAGATGGTTGGCTGTCAAAGTAACATGTTCTGATGGCTGTCACAGTGCCTGACAGACCCAGATGCTTGGCCTGGCCCTGTGATTCTTACTCCTACTAATCCGGCATTTAGATTTGCTACTAACCTACTTAGCACTGCTTAGTTAACTAGGCATTGGTTTGCCCCGTCAGCTTTTAGTTTCAAAGGCATCTGCTGACAGGGGGTGAACAGGGATATGGTAGCAAGGTACAAGGGGCACTTTAGATTGTCACTGCGCAGTTCAGAGTTTGTGTTATTAATCAAAAATATTCAAATGCAAGCTAGTAACCTAGGTCTAAGTTAAAGGAGCTCATTAAAGGCAGGGTACAGCAGAGTGGACCAGCTGAGGCCTTTAGCTGGGGACAGCCTCTCCCTCGCTGTCTCTCCAAGGAATAAAACCTGCCTGCATCACAGACTCACTTCAAAGTCTCTGGAGTTCAATTAAATGTGGATTAGTGGCTTGGAGAAGCTGGCTGGGGCTGAATCTGCCAGACTCCCATCTTCCTTAACAGGGGCTCGAGATGACTATACCAGTCACCGTCAGACTGTAGCCAACCCCACCACGAAGACAGCACAGCACTCAAAGGAGTTAACAACACAATCTTTTTTATCTTCAAGGAAAAGCAGTTTATATGACAAACTAATATATTTGCAAAGAAGCTGAATGAAATCCTTTCATAAAAATGTCAATTTCAAGAATGAAGAAAAAAAAAGGACTCTTCTGAAACCCCATTTACAGTTTTAAAGGAATAGTTTGACATATTGAGATATATGCCCAATCACTTTCTTGCTAAGAGTAAGATGTGAAGATGTTACCACTCTCAGGTCTGTGCAGTAAATATGAAACTACCACCACAAGCAGGTTAACTTAGCTTTGCACAAAAATTGGAAGCAGGGGAGCCGCTAGCCTGACTCTGCCCAAAGGTAAAAAGATTCAATATTTTTTGAAATTCAATTTTACACAGATTAAACAAACAAGAAATAATGTGTTAAAATGTGATCTCTAGTGTTGCTTGTAGGCAGATTTTGTTGCCTTTGGACAGAGCCACACTAGCAAGTTTCCCCATTTCGAGTCTTTATTCTAAGCTAAGTTAGCTGAATGTAAGATCATACTTAGCATATAGACATGAGAGGTACAGCGGGTAAAATAAGTATTGAACACATCAACATTTTTCTCAATAAATATATTTCTAATGGGACTATTGTAATGAATTATTCACCAAATGTCAGCAACAACCCATGCAATCCACACATGCAAAGGAATCAAACCATAGATGTCCATAAATTAAGTTATGTGTAATAATGTGAAATGACACAGGGAAACGTATTGAACACAAGAAGAAAGGGAGGTGCAAAAAGGCATGAAAAGCCAAGACACCAGCTGAAATCTACCAGTAATTAGAAATTTATACTGCCCCTTGTCAGTGCAAGTTAATATCAGCTGGTTCATTCCCAACTTATGGTCTATAAAAAGGTGTCTCATCACCAAGGTGTCACACAAGAAACATCTCTTGATGTGTAAAAGCAAAGAGCTCTCTCAAGACCTTTGCAACCTTATTGTTGCAAAACATACTGATGGCATTGGTTACAAAAGGATTCCTAAACTTTTGAATGTCCCAGTGAGCACTGTTGGAACCATAATCTGGAAGTGGAAAGAACATCATTTCACCATAAACCGGCCACAACCAGGTGCTCCTGGTAAGATTTCTGAGAGGAGTGAAAAGAATTATCAGAGGAGTTGTCTGAGAGCCAAGGACCACTTGTGGAGAGCTTCAGAAAGACTTGGAATTAGCAGGTACAATTGTTTCAAAGAAAACAATAAGCAATGCAAATGGATGGAAAAATGTACCGAGACATTCTTGATAAAAATCTGCTGCCTTCTACCAGGATGCTGAAGATGAAACGAGGGTGGACATTACAGCAAGACAATGATCCCAAACACACAGCCAAGGAAACTCCATTGGTTTCAGAGAAAGAAAATACAGCTGCTAGAATGGCCCATCCTGACTTTAATCCAATTGAAAATCTATGGAAAGAACTAAAGATCAGAGTTCATAGAAGAGGCCCACGGAACCTTCAAGATTTGAAGACACAGTGGAGGAATGGGCCAAAATCACACTTGATTAATGCATGTGACTAGTTTCTCCATACAGGAGACGTCTTGAAGCTGTCATTACCATAACTTAATTTATGGACATCTATGGTTTGATTCCTTTGCATGTGTGGATTGCATGGGTTGTTGCTGACATTTGGTGAATAATTCATCACAATAGCCCCATTAGAAATATATTTACTGAGAAAAATGTTGATGTGTTCAATACTTATTTTATCCGCTGTATCTTCACATCAAACTCTCATTAAAAACAAGTTTATTTCCAAAATTTTGAAATTACTTTAATTTTATTTTAAAGTACACCAAACTATATTAGGAAAAATGCTATTTATTCTAGTAGTGTATTAAAAGTTTCGCAAATGACAAAAAAAGTCCACAGGCTCAACACTGCAAAGGAAGAATTAATTACCTAAAAAATGGTGAATTGGTACATCAAAGGTAGAAAAAAGGATAGTTTCTTAAAGTTTTTATTAATACAGGTCTATATAGCAGGATAGTCAAAATTCTAGATGGTCATTCTTAATTTTCAAAGAGAGAGGGATAAATAATAGTAGAATTAAGAACTGAATTAAACATTCTTTAGTATTTGACATAATGCATTGCTACAGTATGTAATTTGAGATAAGGTCATATATTCTCTACAAACAGACTATTAGAGACATACCTACCCAAATTTTGATGACAAAGAGGCTATGACACTTAATTATTTTTCTCTACTGACAGACAGGTTGACGGTTAAGGTTAACATGTTGACAAGCCTGTAGAAACATTACATCTGCAGTACATTTCAACCTCAACCACAGAAATTTCAACACAGTTTTATCTCTCATTTTTCAAAAAAAATAAAATAAATAAAAGCCCGTCTCCCTATAGCTGATCAAAAATGAAATTTCTCTCCCCAGGTGTATGATGAGTGAATCCTTGGCGAGTAACCTTTCACCTCAAAAAGGGGAGTGGTTGACTCATTCCATCCCCAGGAGTACACTCATAGACCTCGAGATGGATGACAAGAAGATGCCAAGAGCTGAAGTGATGAAGTTGCAGTCCCTGTTCCAACAGATAGATATGACAGAGGCAGAGGCAGCCAGATATCATATTTTCCCCTGGACCAATGAATCTCTTGGAACGCTGTAAATAGCATCTATGTTCCCAAGATCATTGTCCATATTGGCAGCGCCCTTTCCCTTGCAGATGAAATAGCTGAGTGGGTGACAAGGAGTGTGACAAACTATCCGCGCAGTAATTCTCTAGCTGTTCTGACCACGTCTGGACAAATTACAGTGGTGTGGAGGTTACTGTCCAGGCTGGAGTTATGGCTGCACCAGCTTTCTCTTTGATAAATAGTAATGGCGGACATGGATCAGCCAGGCTAAAAGAGATGGTAATGCTATAGAAGCACAAGAGGAATTTATAAAAAAAAACAAACAACTAAAACTAGACAATGCTATTTCTTCTATCAAATTTACATTTTAATCTCTGATTTAAAAAAAATACAAAAAAAATGCTATTTCAAAAATGAAATTGGAAATTAAATGATAAGGGGAGATATAGGAACATCAAATGGATCAGGAGCTTATATGTCAACATGATTTGTTGAGTATAAAGCACAGTTTTTATTGATGTTTCATTTCAAGTGGAACAATATCCATGGATTCAGGTCTGGTGTGTCCCAAGATCAATTTCAAAGCGTCACGCGAGAGGACACAGCCAAACAGAAAACAAAGGAACTGGTCTTGATTGCAATGCTTTTTCTCTGTCTTTCCCTCTGCATCTCTCCCTCCTCCTCTTTCAACCTGTTTGTGCACCAGGCTGCTGCTCATTTCTGAAGCACTGTCGTTTGTCTCTGTCAGATGCCCAAAAGACTGCAGAATGAAGAGGGACACATGAAGAGGGGACGGGTGACTGTGGCTACGGTGTGTAACCACACACACACACACACACACACACACACACACACACACACGCACACACGCACAAACACACACACACACACACACACACACACACACACACACACACACACACACACACACACACACACACACACACACACACACCCATGTCACCATTGAATCTTGCAGACAGTCCTTTGCCAGTGAACCCTCTCCATCATGCTTTCCTTTGCAAACCCAGTCTCCCTTGCAAACCAATACTTCTTTAGAAACACAGGTAAAGTCAAGTGGAGGAGCATAGTGACACAGATGAAATTTAATTGAATTAAGGAAGAGTTAGAGGAGCAACATACCAACTATCAGCAGCGAGGTTCAAGATAGATGAGGCTTTCAACTGCCTTCGCTGTCGGGCAGGCTGAGCGTGTGTGTGTGTGTGTTTTTGGGCTGATAAGACCCTTGAGTTGAAGAGGACTGAAGCCACTGCCAATTGACAATAAAGTAAATCCTGGTTTGTCATAAATCATGAAAAAGTCGAATTTAACCGCCAAAAATGTTTTTGTAAAACAAATATTTCAAACTGTACATAAGCAGTGTGAGATAAGTGGTATATGCATATTTGCCCGTTCATTGTAATGTGCTTTGGATCCTTGAAAATGGAAAATGAGGTGATTGAAGTTCAATTTGTTGCCTGTATTAAGTATTTCCGCATGGCTGCTTCAGTTAAAGGATAATGGATGAGGGATTTATTATTACCTTTTGGTCAAATGAAGTGGTGTGGGAGATAAGGTGATGAAATTAATGAGCGGGAGGAAGAGAGGTGATCCATCAACATCAAAACAGAGACGAGGGACAAGCAGTATTGGAGAACCTGATAGAATTCATAAAAAAAATTAAAAAAATAAAAACCTGTGGACTTATCTGCGAGTAGAGTTGCTTATTGCTTTTCATTTCCCAAAAGCCATCCACCACCCAACCCTTGACACCCTGACCACACTCGTCACAAAATTACTTTCACATACGAACAGTGGACGGAGGCTGCATATTCCTAAGAGTTTTATAAATTAAATGAGACTTCCTTTTTTCTTATTTAAAAATCACATATACCAAGTAAACCACTGCATATAGTTACATCAGTGTCGTGCTCTTTGTGACTTTTTCTCGCCTGTCTGACCACAGGATCAAGCCATCTACAATAAACAGGGTTTCAGTGGACAGAGAGACTCCAACTGCATTGTTACTGCAGCAGCAAATGAGAAAGAGAGCACAGACAAACACAAGCTGACATTTAAGAGCGTTTTGACACTCTCAACTGGTGCATCCACAAAAATACTAAAGCTTGTATCTCCTATAATTCTACTCTCTACTCTCTCTGTACCTTATCCATATTCTTGTCCACCTCCCCCCATCTCCTGTTCCACACTGGTGAACGAGGCCTTGTCACCCCCCATCAGTAAATGAGTTCATCGGACTAACGAGCAAGCGAAGGGCCCCGACACACTAACAAGGGTCTGTTGGCTGCCTGTGCCTCCGGACCAATCAGAACCCCTCATCACCACTGACACAAAGCCTCCCGGAGCCCTCTGGAGCCAATTAAGACAGATTTTGCTTTTGAGATTGAGTGATAGCCAGAAAAATGAAAAGAAAAAAAAAAAGATAGTGAGAGAGTAGGAAGAACTGAGGTTACTCTAGGTACTTGAAATAAGTAAAAACAAATGGACTGGCATTTCAGTTCAGCAACACTTTGAAAGAGGTATGAACTTCAGTCAAGAGAGCACTGGTGGTGGGAGACTGGGCTGCAAGTAAAATAGGAAAGCCATTCATGAGGAAAACAAAACTCCCTAATCAAAAGAACTTGGAATCCTACGACCTTAAGACAGTGCAGCCACATGACTCTACTTTCACACTCTAGCAGTTATCCTCAAGCCTCTGTGGCTCAGCGGAATTATGCTTTATACAACTGGCCATGTGCATGACTATTGAACTATGGGCGTAGAGCAGCAGGGCAAGCAGTGAAAAAATAAAAATACCTTATATGAAAATGACAGACCTGACTGTAGACCATTGAAACATTCAAGTCACCAAAAGAGCTACTTTCAAAAACTAGTCCAACACAATCATTCACTTTGTTACCTTGAGTTAGATGAGAAGACTGACACCATACATTACCACCAGCTGCTGATTGTAGCTTCACACTGAACAAGATAAACGCAAGAGCAGTATTGATTGCTTCATCTAACTCTCAGCAAGAAGAATAAGAAAAAGAATAAGCACGTTTCCCAAAATGTTGAACTATCCCTTTAACATGGCACTTCTGGTAAATTTAACAGAAATTAATAACTGACCAGCCAAAATATATTTTCAACTATACATAGAGTTTATGAATGAGAATGAACATACAAATTTTAATGGAACAACAGATGCACTTTCAACATGCTTCAGTATCAGTAGTCAATATCATTTGTGTCCACACAGTGATTGATAGGAACAATTGTTCTTCTGTCATGTAACTAATTAAAGATGTAATCACTGGTCACAGATAAAGCTCTATTTGCCTCAGGAGAAGTAAAACAAACTACATGGTGAAAAAATAAATAAAAAATAAACACAACCAAAGAAGCTGCACTGAAGTGTGAGAGAATTAAAGCAAAATAAACAAACCCAGCTTGCTGTGAGTGTAAGGTTATGAAGCCTAAAGGCTCAAAGCATTCAGTTCCAAACGTCACCCAGTAAGAGTTTGCACTCAGACCTCTTTGAAAGGATCTTTGGGGCCACTTAGTCTGAATTTAGCCTAATAGGGATTAAACCCGTTTGTGGCCCTTTTCAATGTTTGCTAAATGGTTAGCCTTTTCTCTTTTCCTTTCCCCAGTTGCTTAGCTTATTTGAAGTGTGAACAAAAAAAAAGGTTTTGTGTGGATTTAGGCAAATGCTGCAGTGGTCTTGGGGTTAATTGGTAGAAAAGTGAAGACTTCAGTGGATTAACTCATTAGACATTCAGCCTTTAGGCATAATCTATCAGGTCGAAAGCCTTAGAAGGGCACTGAGACATAATGAGATACCAAAGTGGCAACACTACACTAATACATAAACATGGAATTAGAGATTGAAAATATCACAAGTCATAACATCAGAAAAAAAGTCAATGGGACAAAATGGGTTTTTTTTTTACCCTGTTACATATTTTGGCAAATTACACAAAGATAGAATTCAGGGATACCAAGGTATATGATATGATCCCAACTGCTTTCTTTTTTTAATATTCAAGATAAGCGCTTCCTTTTTTTTTTTTTTTTACCCCATCACAGCTTAGGCTGGGGCCACACAAAGGGCAGAGTTGATGGCTCAAAGGTGATGAGCAACAAAGAAGGGATAAGGCTACATAAGTGAGGGGAAGAGGGGTGTGAAATGCAGTAGTCATTCACAAATTGAGAAGATCCTCTGCTGTTATCACGATGCAGGTTTAAAACCTTTATCATTAAAGTTCGACCCTCAAAGCTTTACAAAGTTTAAGACTTACTTGATTTCTTTCACTATATAGTCACAGAATGAGCTAATTAATGATACGATACCACTACGACAAAAATCAGCCATAAAAACCATGGTCGGCCGTATATTAGGTGTGCAAGACAGCTGCATCCTTATATATGACCTTAATGGTATCGCTAAGCACCTGTTGAGATTGGACTGAAAGAGCTTAAATGTGTTCTTTGATTTGTCAAGCTCATCAGTAAACACTTGCACATGAGGAAAAGATGAAAAAGAATGCATATGCTTTTCACTGATATTTGGAGAATCGAAGAGACAGCCCAAAGCTACCACTGAGGCACGGGAGCTGTTCAAGATGCAATACTATTAGCCCACCACTCCTTATAAGCTGCCATGGCAAACATCAGACAGGTTAAGATTGCTGACCGGCTCCTATTGCATTCGCCCCGCTCTCCTTCATTCTCGCATTTTGCTATTTAGTGATGGATAGGCTTTTTTGGGGTTGGTGCGAGGCTTCGCTGAAGTAAATTCTTCTTTAATCCGGCTATTGTCACCAGCTTAAGTGGGTGTGGGGTGAAAAGTACACCCCTCTTTGGGAATTTGAGGTTGGTTGTCCAAAGCGAAAGAAGAGGGAGAGAATAGGACTCGTATAAAGGAAAGGCTGTGGAGACTTTAGACTCAATCGGAGCTACAGGTTTATCAGTGACAAGCATTTTGAGAGTTACAACTATAACAGAGTGAATTGAATTAGTAAGCGTCTTCAGTACTCTGGAGGCAGGTAAACTATGATGTAATTAAATACAAATGGAGTACAAGATTCACTTTGATGTTCTTGCAGTAGATTAGAAGATGGTCTTCTTTGACTGATAGAGGAGAATTGTATTTTATGTTATTTATCTGTAGGTTTCTGCGGCAAAAACTGTTTCATTACCTCTACTCTCTGGTGTCATATAAACACAGTACTTACATTGTCAGGTCACAGGATATTTTAACATCTGCTGCACCACATGTTCAGACTGAGCTTGGGAGAACTAGTTTCAGGTACTATGCTTCTTACAAATGGAATGAGCTGCAGAAAACTTTGAAACTGAGTTTTCATTTTAGTTTTCACATTTCAGTTTTCCTCATTTGAGGATTTTGAACAACCATACTCAAGTACTAGCTAATTCACTTGCAATTGCTTCTCTTAATGTACAAATATTGTAACTTGTTTGCAAATTTTCTGCTCATATTTAAACTGCACGTTTACTCTTCTACATGTCTCTCTTGAAAAATGGATCACAATCTCAAGGAGAGTGCATATTTAACTAAACAATTAAATCAAGTTTTTAAAAATGTCTAATGTCTACTCTCTGACTCACTGTAGAGCTGTTTTTCTTCTGTGTTGAATGGCTTTTTCAGGGGGAGTTTATCTGCTCAAGGGTCTAAGGTTAGAGGATGTGATATGACACATAGTATGTAAAAAAATATGACGTTGAGGTATAGAAATATAAATTACTTGACTTAAGCAAGTTATTGACTTTTTAGGTGGAGTAAATTGGGAAAACAACTTTTTAAATATTATCGGCTCATTCAGTTGTTGAAAAAATGTGT
This sequence comes from Istiophorus platypterus, assembly GCA_016859345.1. Classification (NCBI taxonomy): domain Eukaryota; kingdom Metazoa; phylum Chordata; class Actinopteri; order Istiophoriformes; family Istiophoridae; genus Istiophorus; species Istiophorus platypterus. The sequence goes on along the minus strand of CM029114.1, from coordinate 8,772,090 downwards.
TGGTAAAACACAGAGCAACATCATTATCCATTTGGAGTCAGGCTTTGGCCATCTGACAAATCCAATTCCAACATTCCCTCTCCTAGTAGCTCTTTTTTTTCTTCTTCTGAATTCATAAGGGAAACAAAGGGGCTCTTAAGCTGCTAAATGTTACATTATGTTTACCTGTTAATCTTTAACTCTGTCTGTCTGCACCTCAGTGCTGGGCAGGTAGCCTACAGTACAAGCTTTTTTTTGCTTTTTCGAAAAACAGCTGCATGCTGTTGCTGGAAACTATGCCGATGACAGCGGTAAACCTGTGAAGCAGATTGGGACAAAAAAGGTTGGCAGTTCAATTCTCTGGAAAAAACGTGGCCCGGGTGTGTGTGTTTGAATGAGCAACTAATTTGACATCCCTAAACATCCACCGCTTAAATACTTTTGAGCAAGGCACCCAACTGCTTTCCGGACACTGCAGCTTGCTGCCCATTCACCGTGTGTGTGTGTATGCGCACTCACTGCACCTAGTGTTTGTGAGTGTGTCTTCACTGATCATGGAGGGGTTGAATGCAGAGGGCAAATTCCTGTGTGTTAAAAAATACTTGGCAGATAAATAGTCCTCTAATGACAGAATTAAGACTGAACCAAACAGTAAAAGTAGCCAGCTGTAAAACCGAAACAGGTTCAGGCATTTTACTATTTAATTTAACTGGGCTTCATGTGATTACTATACAGATTGAATATGACTGTGATTGCTGGAGTGAAACAAATTTTACTTGAGCCATTAAACAAATGGAAATTAAATCCATGGTGCAAGAAAGGAATATGTATCGTCTTTTTTTTTTAATTTCTACTGAGATTTTGAGGATGGGTGGATAAATAGCAGCTCGGAGAAGTCATCAAAGTCAAACAAACCCTATTCATCCTCTACTTTAATTCTAAAGTATAAATGATAATCTGTGTTTTATAACAGTTTTGTATTCATACTGCATTTCTTATATGACAGTCTTTGCAGGAGCAAAGCTTTGTTGTGCTGATGCCTGCTAGAAACAAGTCTTGGATGAGTAAGTAATCTGCAGAATGTCCCTATGGATGTGCCATTTCAGCCAGACTGGATGGGTCATTAACCATAATGGCAATGGAGGCAGAATTCAGCAATGTAGCATTCTGCTCTCCAGCACATGAGATGTCTTTACACAGAGTGCATATCAATTCTTTCAGATATGAAACAAATATAGCTGGTGAGAAATACTCTTGATTTCTTTTAGGTATTAACAGCTTTAATTAACAATATGTCCCAGTCGAGACATTTTTTTCCTTTGCATATGTGAGAAACTCAAAATATGGATAAAAGGAGGCTCAAGAAATATTTATTTATTCAAATTCTATGACAAATGGACCTAGTTTTATCATCTGAAATGCAGCAAAGACTTTTCTGACAAAACAAGAGAACATTTACAATTCCAATTTCCAATATGCTGTGCTGGACATCGATCTTTCAATCGGGGCTGAGTGTCTCTCTGACCTCAGCTGAATAACAGAGGCTTGTGTGAACAGCAGGTACACAGGTGCTGATTGTAATATCAGTAGCCTACCAGGCAGACTGGCATCCATAAACAGGCCTATCCATCAGGCTGGTGTGTTGCCTTTGACACGTGTGTCAGATGCAGACGAAGGGAATAAATGATGGAGAGGGGGGATCAATCAAAGGAAGGGAGGGGAGGCACCTGCCCCCTGACTGGCCCAGTCAAGCCCAGAGATGGAGCATGATGGAGGGGCTAGGCTCAGGTGCAAAGAGGGGGGTGGCAGTTCTTTGTCTGGAGGTGCTTGGTTAAGTGTGAGCCAGGTCTCAGCCACAGTGGTCTGTTGTTGTGTTGAGGTCCAAAGTCAGGTCACAAACATGAGGATAGAGAGAGGCCGAGCATGTTTATTTGAGACGGGGTAGCTGTTTGTGTGTAAGTGTATGTGTCAGGGAAGAGCGATTGGGGGGAGACATTAGTCATCATTAGGTGGTAAGATGACACCTTCTCTAATGGTTTTTATGTGATTACCAATGGGCAATCATCCTTCCTCAACCTGTCCTACCTGGTTACCACTCACGGCAGACATTCATCAGCCTGCTTTGCACAAGTCTCAATGGTTTACATCTCTTCAAGGGTAAAAACAAAAAAAAAAATTCAAATATCTCCTAACTGCACTGAAACTGCCTGATTAGAACAGCAAATTCAAGAATATACTACAGGGCATAAATATCAGACAGAATGATGTTTAAACATGACGGAGAGTCAACAGTCATGCAACTATACTTCAGCACAAAGGGGCTTTAAACCAAATGCTGTCATGAGCATGTTCAAAATGAGAAAGCATGGTGTACTAGAGGAAAGCTCTGTGATGTACAAATTTAGACATTATTCATAATGAAAATGCTAACATGCTGATATTTAGCAGGCATAATTTTGCAAGTGTAAATTCCACCACATTAAACATCTATTTTAGCATGTTAGCATGCAAACATTTGCTAACCATGCCTTAATGCAATATCCTTAGTTTTGGAGATATTTGCACATAATCCAATTTATTGGACAAATTAAAATTTCGACCTCAAGATGCTGCTAGATAAAGCTCACAATTCATCCCGAGGGAAACATGAATGACTGTACCTGACAATCCACTGAATAGTTGCTGAGACACATCAACCAAAACCACAAAATGTCAACCTCATGGTTTCACTAGAGGAAAAGTCAGAGGATTAACAAAGTCTGTAGGATTCATCCTTTGGGGACCAGAAATTTTTGACCGGACCAGCGTGACAGACCCACTGGCCAACCAAACAATGAATAGACCAACTGACAGAGCAACGCTGCCTCCCCTTGAGATTTGCTGCTTGCAAAGTTTAAAAAAAAAAAAAAGATTAAAGATTAAAAAAAAATTAACAGATTAAACACAATAACTTAAATAGAAACATCTTATCATCAGTCCATATAGTGCCTTTGATCTCAGTCTGACAATGGCCAAAATCAAAAACCTGTCTGATGAATATGAGCAAATATCTCAGGTTCTCCTAAGCATTGAAGCCCATCATTAACAAGTCTTTTTCCCATCACTCTTAAACACTCCACATCTGGCCAGGAGGCCTCTGACTTCATCCCTACAGCATGAGTTCATCATCGCTGATATATCTTCCCTCTAACAACTTGAGAAAACTATATCACAACCATCCATGTGGTTTGAGAATCAAAAGGGAAAAGAAACAGAGGCTGGGTGCATACGTATTTTGTGTGAGAAACTGAGAGATAAAGAACAGTAAAAGAGGTAACAAGAATTTACTGCTCCACTAGAAAAAGAGAAACAAAATTCAGGGAGCTTTAAACCTTTATTTGGTCTTATATTCTCTAACTGGCTTCAATCATTCCTAACGGTTTGCATATCTTTATGCTGAGAAGCTCCCAAAGTCCGAACAGTGACTTGACATAAGCAGTGGTGCAAAGCTTTGGGAGCAGTATGATAATAATTGGGTTTAATGACAACTGAGTGAGCCGTGAGGGAATGATGCTTTAGATTAAACCGACCCTGGACGTTGAAGATTCAAGGGTAGGGGAAAATCCAGGAGGGGAACGTAATAGCTGCAATGCTAACAAGTCTGTCGCTAATAGGGAGACATTTCATGCCCTCTAGGTGCTGTAATTACTGTACCTGGAACGCAGGGAGGGTCAGAGATTGAAAGAGTGAAGGAGGGAAGAGACACAAGGTCATCCCAACCCTTCACTCTGTGAGCTGGCCGAGCGATTTATTGACCATCTCAGGATGCACTCTGTCAGAGCAGACGAGGGGAGCGGAAGGAATGGATGGTGGAACGGCGTGAAGGAGAGCTGGAGGAAGGGAACCGGGGAGGCCGATATGAATGAGTGAGAGTGAGGGAATCCGTTTCCTTGGGCTCATTGATAATGACATACCTGCTTGGGCTGTCCGTTAGTCCTATAGCACACACTACTTAGGCTCTAACTGGAAAATCAATAGGCTTCTCTCTTAGAGACCTCTTGCTGCCATGGCTCTTTGTGATTGGCAGCTGCAGCCGAAGGTCGTCCCTGGTGACCATGAGAGTTTGGCGGAGCGAGCAGGAGGAACGGGGGAGGGGTGCGGTCCCAGCAGTTTGACACTTTAGGGGGAGCTTAATGATATGAGACCGGTCGCTACATAACATCGTGGTGCTTTTCTTTGACTGAGTGACCATCCATTCATCCACTCCCGCTAACCCTGGGTAGCCGTCACCACCCCACTAATTAGCGTTACCAATGTCTTCTCAATGGGGGCTTTATCATTGCAGAGTCCAATGTTGGACACTGACCTTTAAGAAACATTTTCTGGTATTCTTTCCAAAACACTTTTTGCTCGGTCTTTGAAACTTTTTGGGAACACACTGTGGATTATCTGCAGGATTCAGACGTAACAGTACAGTTACACCTGATTTGGCTGTGTGTAGTTTTTGGGAACTAAAAGACATGTTTTTTTTTTTACAGTTGGTGGTTAATACAGACAAACTGAGGTCATATGAGGCAAAAATAACTTGCCATTTAAAAACATGTGCCCTGATTTTTAATATCTTGTTATATTCAGTTTTTAACAGTAAGCAGTTGTTTTTTATTTATACTTAATATATCAATGTACCATAGCAATAGCTACATGGTATGATTACGCATTTAAATGACTGAAATCATTTATATAGGCTTAGCTAGTCCAATAAAAAAATAATGTTAAATTACCTTTTTCTATGACTTGAGGCAGATATAGTTTATTTTTACAATACCGTGTGTTTCAGTGGAGGATAATTTCATTCACCTCTCCTTCATCAATTAGTTTACAAATGTATGCAATATATAGTGTGTCCCACAACCACACTACAGTTAGAATGTGTAATTACACACAGTGTATTAATGTTGACAGTGCACAGCTTTTGCAGATAGTACCAAAGCAATTACACATACTTTATTGTTTTGTGATACCAGGAAGTTACACTATACAATGTGTAAGGAAAGCCTGAACTGCAGTTTTAAAATACTAATTATATGTTTAAAGTTTAAAAATTTACAACTAATAATTATATGTGTTTTCTAAAGATTTACTGCTTAACTTCTATTTTTCCATCTGTTGCTGCAGCTGTCTTAATACTGCTGTTGCGAGTAGCATTTCATTTCCTATATGTAGCGGATTTTGTGCCAACAAAAACTTCCTTTAAAAATATTTAATGATTTTAATATGCATGCCAGCATTTTTAATAATACATTTGTAATTTTTAAATGGTGAAAGTAGCAGATACTCATACCACAACTAGAATTATTAGATTGTTTCCTATCCAGACACAGCAATAGTTGATTATACACTAAGAATGCATTAGGGATCTAAGTGAGGGTTAAAAAAATCATCCAATCAGGTTTTTGCAGACATTTCCTTTAACCAATCAGCAGGAAGTAGGGTGGATTTCACTTCCTCATTCATGCAATATTAGTGGTTGTCAAGAGTGGCTCTGTAACAATAACTCCACATGCAATATTGATGGCTTGTGTCTAAACACATAGAGGGTTCTCCTAAATGCACACACACAAACACGCATGCACACCGGCAACACACATCTGCTTTGTGACTTCATCAGTTCTGCTATCTGCCGAGCAGATGCAGGGGCCTGCCAGGCAATTAGTTGGCTGCGATGATTTTCTTTGAGCCCTCTATGGAGGGAGCAGCTGGGTCCATCCGGGTTTAAAACACAGCAACAAAATGTGCGAACAAGAGCATCAAAAACGTACTCTCAGTTCACATGTGTGCTGATGTCGATCTATGTGCACATGTGCATGTCAGTGTGTGTTGTGAGGCAGTGAGCCACTTTTCCTGCAGCTATCATGTTTCCAGGGAAAGGAAAAGGAAAAAAAAAAAAAAAAGAGTACTACCTAAAAATGCCAAGCCCTGACATCCCCCTCCCTTATCACTCACTTAGAAGTACAAAGCAAAATAACTTTAACAGACACAAAGAAGAAACTTTTGCACAATCTGTTGCACAACAAACACATTTTTTTTCTCTCCAGCAATCTTCAAATAGCTTATCATAAAATCTAGCAATAATATTTAGAGATCTATTGCATGGACCTTACGACTATGTACCACTCTGTTGTAAATTACTTTAGAGCACTTTTACTTTGTTATGCACAAATTAAGATTTGCTGCATGTGTAGCGTATTCTCATGTACTTCCGATTAAAGATTCAATAAGTACATGAACCGTACTGCCAAAAAGTGTTAAACTATAACTGAAATACAATTTTATTACATTTTATGGCATCCAATAAAAAAGATCTTAGTATAAGGAACCAAATATTTTTCAAATATGTTTAAAAGATAAATCACGTCTTGGACGTTGTTTTGCTAATTGTTAAATATATTATAAAAACAGTATAGTATAGTACCGAGCCACCTCGAGCTAACTGGTAGGAAAGGAAAAGGGAGAAGAAGAATAACGTTGGGACGATAGGAAAGAAAGACCGAGCAAGGACAGAAGAAGAGAAAAAAAAATGAGAAACAGTAAAGTTACTCATCAGCTGGCAGAGATTTGCACAGGCATGGACACTGTTGTGTGCTCATGAGGGGATCACTGTGAAGTCGTCACACAGGCTCAGATCAAAGAGCTCTCTGACAGGCCCATGATCTTTTCTCCAGTCAATATAAACCAGGGGAAACCCTTTAGCAACCACAGATAATTCTGCATGTTCTCAGGAAATAAAGGGTACACAGAAGTGAGTGAGTGACAATCGGTTGATAATTGTCATTAGATTTATACATTATACTCAGGATAGTAAAAAATGAAGAGAAAACTGAGAAAGCTAAAAATGCTAAAAGCTAGGCTCATAAAGTTGTTTCCAGCTGCGCCTCCCGTGTGTTGACCGTTTGGTTTTCTGCCTTGGGACAGTGATGGGTAGTTAGCCACATATGCACACAAGGTAAACGCTCATATTCTGAGATATGGCTGACCTTTCCATATTAAGTGCCAAAAATAAAGATATTTAATTGAATTCAATCCACTGCATTCCACTTTACACTGTAGTAAAAAAAATGAACACAGTTACTCAGAAACATGTGGTGTGGTAAGTGCGCCAGAATGGATTCATAATGTCCTTATAAAAGCCTGGCTTTGTGTCACCATATATTTTGTGAAGCTACAGTCAGAATGTCCTCCATAATATTTGGACACTTGCTCTCGAAGCAGTGTCGATTAATCTCTAGAGCTGTTGAGTTTGATAAAAAACAGTCATCCCAAAATCACCAGCCAGACATTTTTTCTCATATACTTCTCACTGTTTCGATCTTTTTCCAAATTCCAAAGCCATTTTGGGATAACTATTGCTTTACTTGAATATGATGCTAAGGGAAGGAATGCCAAATATCAGTTTAACATTTCTTTTAAACTTCACAGTAAATCAAGGTTGCCAAGTCAACTGTTGCTTGTCCTGCCATAGTCTCTCTTAAGAACTCTGGTAGTTCTCAGAGTAATATCCAAATGGACATTGTGTGTTCGTTTAGCAGCTGGTGCATCAAATTCAGATGTCACGACCCACCGGCAAAAGAAACTCGGTAATGTCTCCCCTTGAATGTTTTTTCTTGGTGGGAACGAGTTAATTTGACACTAAACCTCCCCACTGTGGCTAAAGGTAATTTAACTGGTCTAACCGGGAGGACAGGCCCTGCTAAACTGCATTGATGAAAACTGAACATAATACTCAACCATGAATCGTATAATTGAATTGAAAAGTATGTAGTTTGTTGACAACGCATTGCCTTTGGCCTAGATAATACAAATGATCTGTCTGTGATGCCAAGTAAAGCCAAATCAGTGTGTGTTAACTGCGTTTTTTTCCCCCCCATTGACTTGAGTTCAAATACCAAGCAGGACTAAAGCCTTTTCACGTCCAACTAAATAATAAAAGATACAAATTTAATCAGGAATTACTTGACACTCCCTAAGGCCTCATCACAACTTATGTAAAAGGCTACATGATGGAGTCCAGTGGGATGTGGCAAGTATGAAGGGGGGGGGGCTGATTAATCGTTGCCTATTCTGATGTGTTTGTGGATTTTTTTCAGTCTCCACTGCATAGTTGGCTACTTCATATCAGTAAGGGGGTTTCTGGAAATCATTACTGAATCAATATCCTGCCATGTTTACAATTATTTTAGTAACAAGTGTCACCCAGTGTAATATGTGGTCATATTTTATTGGCAGAAAATTTTAGAATAGCCGGCTTGCTCCGCTGTCTACTCTCTGAAACGACGCTTAGAGACGCAGGGAATGTGCAGCTAAAGGGAGCCTGCGGAGAAAATGTCATACCGACACTTTCCACTGTGCGTCTATGCAGTAGGCCTCAAAGTCTCTGATCAATATTTATATTGCGAAAGACATCCAGGATACAACAACACAGAGGGATTATGGTGTCGGGTTATTACTGCATTATATCGCTTATTTATCTTGTGAAAATACGGGAACGATTGGATTATATTTAACAGCTGTCTCTACATTTTAACCGCACTAATTGCGGGGTAGTGACAAGAGTTTCTGTTCAAAAACAAAGACAGTTTCTTAGAATTAAAACACATATTGATCTGGATTCTAAAAGTCTTTGAAAGGAGGGAGGCTCGAAAGTCAGAAAAAGAAATGTGCAATTAATTCAACGTTACATCCTAATGAGCGTGACCTGATTGACGGCGATAGCGGACGGGGCTGCACAGGTAAAGGGCTCCGACGATGCTCAGACCAAGTGTTTCATGTGGATTTCACCGGAGGATTTTCTATTTTTCAAAATGTGTCAAAGTGCGTCTCACACCCCTGCCGCTTTTCTTCGGGGGATACCAAACAAAATAATAATAATAATTTAAAAAGAAGCAGCGGTTTATTTAGTCCTCCTACAGGCAGTCAGAACGAGAAGGGGACTTCAATTACAGCCTCACCGAGACCCTCTGGTTAAATTATTCAGCATGGACAAGGTTCACGGCGATAAAACGCCCGGGCAAATTAACGCGTGTGTGTGAGGGAAGCCGAGGACAAACGTCTTCTGTCAATTAGTTGGTCCGAGACAAAAAAAAAAAAGAGAAATATCTCGGCTGTGTGACAGACAGTGAAATGCTCAGCGGAAGTCCGATCAATCGATTAGTTCAAAAGTCTACCAGGTGGATTTAAAAAAAAAAAATAAAGAAGTGAAATTGTCAAGCTTTTTTTCTGAGTCTAAGCTGCAGGTGCACTCGATGCATTTACCCGTTTAAATGTATATTTACAGAAAGGTTAAACGATATTTAACGGCACAACATGCTTATTTGCAATGCAAATACATTTTCACATGGATTTGATTAAACGCACTCGCCGAGGAAAGGGGACAAAATTGGGTTGAAACTGATTTTAAAAGGAAGAGAGCGAGTGAAAAGAATGCCATAAGTAGCTTTACTGCTTTTATTTTTCATCTGTAATTTTATTTACAAATAACGTGACCAGCTGGCTAAACCTAGTGTATGATTTCTAATTTGAAAAAAATGGGGGAAAACTCCGACTTAAATCCCTAAAAACAGACAAAAGTTTTCAAGAGTTAAAGCCAACAAAGCTCAATTGACTTTTATAAGAAAAGTAAGACATGCTGACAAAAATGAATAAAAACTTGCCGTGAAAAGGGAAAAAAACCCATTATAATTACTGAGTCTTTCACAAAAGAGTAAAACACGAAGATACACACTCATTTAAAAGCGGAGGGAAACAGAGAGGAAGAGACTTATCTGCAGAACACAAGCAGGTCTAAAGTTAAAGACTGTCACTCACACTGTTGCTACAATCTTAATCCTCAGAAACGCTCCGGGCGAAATTGCGCACAAAGAGCAGCACTTGTCTTGAAAAGAATTTAAAAAAAAAAGGTTTTACTGCCGATGTCTTAGAGAGAGCAGGCTGTCATTCGCCCGTACACACCTAAAGCTTTGTGCGTTTTTGTTTGTTTGTTTTGTTGTTGTTGTTTTTTCCCCCCCGTGTCGACTTTGGGAGCAGCGGACAGCTCCGTGCGCCCAGATGCCGCCGAGGCGGACTGGAGACCTCTCCAGCAGAACCGTCGGCGCAGCGGCCGCTCCGATTGGCTGCCCGCACTGACAGCTCCGCACATGATTGCAGGAGGAGAAGCCCGACCCCCTTTCACTCTTCCTAGAGGAACCATTCATAAACTACACGAGTCCAGCTCACAGCTGAGTGTGGACGAAAGTGAGCGGGGGGCCACACAGAGCAGAGAATAAGAGCAACGGGGAGATGAGTGGTCACAGACAGCGTCTTTAGCCTTTAGCTGTCTGCAGCCCACGGACACGGAGGAGAACCCAGAGCCCTGAATATGAATCTACCTAGCCGGGCTGGAAGGGCTCAGTTGGACTGATATTTAGCAGGCTATTGCGTTGCATCCCTATCCGTTTCCTCCTCCTCACACTGACGTCCATCCGCTGCATAAGCAAGAAAAAAAAAAAAAAAAACTTTGATTACACATTTTTCCTGCACGGGGAAGCTTCTGCCTCTGGCTTTACCGGTAAGCATTGGATCCGTCAACTTACTGCGACTCTCCGGTGTACAGCCCGGACCTCTGCCCAAACATGATTGCGACGCAGGCAAAGCTGGTTTACCAGCTCAACAAATATTACAACGAGAGGTGCCAAGCTCGCAAAGCGGCCATTGCGAAGACTATAAGGGAGGTTTGTAAAGTGGTGTCGGATGTCCTGAAAGAGGTGGAAGTGCAGGAGCCCCGGTTTATCAGCTCCCTCAGTGAGATAGACGCGCGCTATGAGGGGATGGAGGTCATCTCCCCCAACGAGTTCGAGGTGGTGCTCTACCTCAACCAAATGGGGGTGTTCAACTTCGTGGACGACGGCTCCTTGCCCGGCTGCGCGGTGCTGAAGCTGAGCGACGGCCGTAAAAGGAGCATGTCGCTCTGGGTCGAGTTCATCACCGCGTCCGGTTACCTATCGGCCAGGAAGATCCGCTCCAGGTTTCAGACCCTGGTGGCGCAGGCCGTGGACAAATGCAGCTACCGCGACGTGGTTAAGATGGTCGCGGACACCAGCGAGGTCAAACTACGGATCAGGGAGAGGTACGTGGTGCAGATCACCCCGGCGTTCAAGTGCACCGGGATCTGGCCCAGGAGCGCGGCTCAGTGGCCCATGCCCCACATCCCCTGGCCCGGTCCTAACCGGGTAGCAGAAGTAAAAGCCGAGGGGTTTAACCTCCTCTCCAAAGAGTGCTACTCGTTAACGGGGAAGCAGAGCTCCGCGGAGAGCGACGCGTGGGTCCTGCAGTTCAGCGAGGCCGAGAACAGGCTGCTAATGGCCGGCTGCAGGAAGAAATGTCTGTCCATCCTGAAGACTCTGAGAGACCGTCACCTGGAGCTACCGGGACAGCCGCTCAACAACTACCACATGAAGACCCTGCTGCTGTACGAGTGCGAGAAGCACCCGAGAGAGACCGACTGGGACGAGTCTTGCCTCGGAGACCGGCTGAATGGCATCCTGCTGCAGCTCATATCCTGTCTGCAGTGCCGCAGATGTCCCCACTACTTCTTGCCAAACTTGGACTTGTTTCAGGGAAAGCCTCACTCGGCCCTGGAGGCTGCTGCTAAGCAGACATGGAGACTAGCGAGGGAAATCCTCACCAATGCTAAAAGTTTGGACAAATTATAAAGCTCTAGCCGCGACAGAGCCGAGACAATTCTTTTTCCTTTTCTTTTTTTTTTTTTGGGGGATAAAACTTCAGAGGACAACGACGATTCTCCAACTGATTCTCCGAGCAATGTGAAAAAGAAATCCGTAAAAACATAATGCAGCAAGCAAACCACAAAAAAACTTTTTTCTAAAAAAAAAAAAAAACAAAAAAACCCCAAAGAAAAAAATGGAGTAATTGGGCCACTGCCAGAGAGAACGTGAAGGTACATTTTCAGATAAATGTAATAACTTTTAGTTGTCTTCTTTAAATTGTTTTCACAAAGTGAAGAAACTTTTATTTAAATATATGCACAAAATCGTTAAGTGAAAGAATAAAATGTAGCGTGCCAAGTTCAATTTTTTCATTATGTGACTCAAAAGGAAAATGTTAATAAAAATGTTGCAAATTAACTTACAACTTGGCCTCATGTCTTGACCTGTTCTGACAGCGGAGATGACAGATCTGCAGTTAATCTGTTGGCTTTTATTTTCTTATTGTCTGACGGAGAGAATCTTTAAATTAGTCATTTTTTTTTCCACGAGAGAAAAACCGAAGCTGTGGTCACAACGCTGGAAAAATAAATAAAGTAAATGAAAACGCTTTTATGCTTTTATCCTAAAACTGTGCACAGACGACTTCGGGCCATACGTTATTTTTACAGTGCGTCACAGGCTCAAAAGGATTTTCGGCTGAATGTAAATCAACGGACGCATCTTAATATATAGGCCTGGGAGCATCTCTGCTCTGGGCTCCTACAGCAGAACAAGGCCTCCAGCTAAACCGAAGCCTTAATCTGATTAATACGGTTGAATTCAGATAACGCTCTGCAGCTCACGTGGTGCCTCTATAGTCAAGTTTATTTTAATGAATTCTCATATTTAAAAAAAAAAAAAAAAATCACATTCAAATAAATTCTGATATTATTGAAATATACCCATTTAAATACACAGCCTCGCGTAGGACATTATCGTGGAGTGTTAGACTGCACCAACTGTGCCAGTCGATCAAACCAAACCAACTGTAGGTCAGCAGTCCTCTATGGTTACCATGAAGTTTATTAGTGTTTATTATGATTCATCAGAGCACTATACTACCGTGTAATTATAATTTCTGAGATCTGCTTACAGTAAAAAAAAAAATAAATAAAAAAAGCTGCAGACTTAACTAGCATTATCATTGCCAGCGGGAAAGGCTTTGTTGACATGATTTTTCTCACAATAATAGTTTGATAATTTATTTATCACAAAAAGTTTTAATTTTTTATTCCCTCCCACTAAACAATATGCAACATTTTTCACGACGTCAAATTTAATTTACAAAATATCAATTTAGGGGAAAAAAATGTTTTACATTCAAAAAAATACTTTTAGAAAAAATATAGTTTTTTTTTTTTTAATTATGGCTAAATGACATTTACTCCATTTGAATTCAAACAGAGTCATATTATAACTTCAACAACAGGCTGACAAGGCACTGGATCTCCTCTTGGCTTCAACATTATCAGATGTTAGGACAAACTTGGAAACGCACTCACTGCACCGTTTAGTCTCCTTTAAATAGATGCTCTCATACATGGAAGCGTGAAACGTGTTCGCCAGTGTTTAAAAGCGGCCAGCGTGCAGCGTTTCCCAGCACTGTGGGAAACTGAAGCGTGGCTCCTGTAGGTGACAATTTGGGGCGTGATCGGTAGTGGCTCCGGTTCTCTTACCTTTGGATCGATGGCCCTGAAGCCCGGCTCGTCCTCGTCCACCTCGAAGTAGAGCTCGGAGGCGGTGATGGACAGGGTGCCCTTCACCACAACGGCCGGAGCCACCAGCTGAGCACTGGCGCTCAAGTTTACTGGGCCTGGAGGACACACAGAAGCCGGTCAGGGAGGGAAATAAACAAATAAACACATAAATAAATACACGAGGGGCTGCCCTCTCCTCAACGTGGGAAAATATGCTCTTAAAAAAAATAGAAATTAAAAAAAGAAGCTACCAACAGTAAAGGTAAACTTAGGACTCTCTACGAGGGATTGCATGGAGTGGATGGCTATTTGTCTGCGACGATAGGTTTAAAACACACACACACACACACACACACACACACAAACAAACACACACACACACACACACACAAACCTGGGACCTTCACGTCACACCTGGACGCGGAAACTTGACGGGTGGTAAAGATAAACACTTTGTGTCCCTTTTTTTTTTTTAGACTGCTTTTTATACCGTTTTGCTTTAGTTCTGCAGTTTTATTAAAGGCTAGAGGCTCCGGCTGCTTCTAACGTTGTACGGTGCGTAACTAGTTTCCTCCTTATAAAGTGGTCCGACATTAGTCGATGAGTTCAAAACAAATTAAAAACATGCAGCTCTGAAGGCTGCCCACTGCGAGACACGTCCTTATAGCTGCTAAATTCAATACTCAGGGCACAAGCGGCATAGTACCCGTGCTAAGAGGAAAGAAAAATACAAAATAAACACGGTAAAACTTTATGACATAATTGCCGAAAATCGACGGTCCATCAGGATCAAACTGATCGCGGGCTGCAGGGTGAAGCTCTGTTTAATCCCCCATCAATCTTAATTTATGCCAGTATGACAATGAGAGCCCGGCCCAGGGGAGCTGTGGGTGGAAGCTCTGCCCGGCTCCGCACATATGAGGCATTGTATTTGCAGATGTGTGCGCTGAGGAGAAAAAGAGGCTCGGAAACCCGGTCTGATTTCCCCGAGCTCCCCTCACGCTCCTGAGAACGGATGGAATAAACAGATATATAGTCATTCCTCTCTGCCTCTCCCGGAATCCCCGTGAGTACTGACATGTTATCCGTGGGTTGAAATAACAATTTATTTATTTTTTTTTTTGTTCCTTTCGCTCAAAGACATTCAATTACACCTGAAGCAGACAGCTGCTTAAGAGGAGAAGCCGGACCTCTCCCCCGACAACGCTCTCCTCCGCTCTCGCTGTGCGCGCATCACTTTATTAGACAGGATTCCACGTTTAATCCTATTGTCATACAGCTGCGTTATTTTAATAGCACCCCGAGCCTCATTAATGCAGCTTAGTCTGCTGAGCGCTGTCACTGCACATAAAAATGCAGATTACACCGCAATCCGATTAGCAGACTATATGATATTTAATTAAGATTCTTTTAAATGACAGACACGTCCGGAGCAACAAAGGATTCACGGCATCGTGAGGTGGATAGAATTTGTTTTCAAGGCTGTGATGTGAAGTCGTTTGACCAGGCTAATAGGCTCATGCAAGGAGGGGGAGTTTAATATTTTATTCAGGCATTGCTGGTTTTTCTTGAATAAGATAATATCACATTTCAGGGGAAGCAGTACCCTGGGATGAACTCTGCTACTGCTGGATATAAAAACAAAATGTTTACAGAGTTGCCACTCAGGCCTGGTAGTATGTTTGTGAAGCAGACCTCCAGCGGTTGAGACAGAAAACTGAAGATACTGTGTGTTAACCAGCACACTCATAACATAGTGGGGCCTTAATGAAAAAAGTTGTCCAGTCATATAATGCTGTGTAAGAAAGAATTAAACATGCTTTAAAGGGCCTGGTTTTCTTGTTCACAGGGACTTCAGCAATATCCAACAGTAAATCTTATAAAAATAAATAAATAAATAAATAAATAAATAACTTTTTTTTTAAAAAGCCCCATGATATCACAGCTAAACAGCAACTTGGGAAAATGGGAAATTCAGTGATTCCGTAGGCAATATGAGCCTGCACAAGAGACTGCTATATAACTCAGTAAGTAGAGCAAAACAACGGAACTGCATATATAGAATATCAAGCTATATGAAATTTACAATAATATTACTTCTTTATTTTGTCTGAGCTGTTGGACAAAAAAACAAAAGAAAAAAAAAACAAATAACAAAAAACAAAAAAAACATAGATGAGAAGGGGCCGGTAATGACTGAGAGACGGACAAGGGAGGTGAAGAGGATGAGCAACTTCTTTACCTGTTAAGTTCTCCAGGTCCTTCTCGTCCAAAGCTGACAGAGTGTCATCGTCTCCATCAAGTAATGTCTCACTGTCCGAGTTTTGATTTCCCAGAGCCTGACTCCTGATGGACTGCTTGCCTTTGAGAATATCCTCCTCGGATGCTATTGGGGGGGAAGGATTTTTTTTAAATTCTACCTTTATTACATTTCAACCGTAATAGTATTTACATGGAGTTAAATTTGTGTCACATTTGTCATATTTATATTTTCATTTAACACAGGAAACTTCACTGTAGTTTGAGATGACATTCAAAGTTTTAATGATCCCGTGTCTGAGCAGGTTTTATTTTTAACCGAAACCAAGCGACTCTTGGAAAAAAATTAAATTAAAAAAATTATGAGTTACCAGTGCAAACAAGGAAAAAAAGACTAATGAAAAGTTACATCACCCTATGTGTCAGACTTGACGAATGAAGCAGAAAATGTTTTCTAAAAAGAACTCTTTGGTTTGAGCTACCAACATTAGTGAAGAGCTATACAATCAGAATCTAAACAAAGAAAAATAATATTCAGATATGCATTAATATAACAGTTCATATACATATCAATTTGCAACTACTTAGTAAACTGTCTTAGGTATTTATTTTTTAGACATTATCTGTATTTTCTGTCATATTCCAAAGTACAAAACAAAATTGTTTCTTGTAAAATACAGAAGTTTTGACCTCTAATACAGCTATTTGCAAAGTTGATCTAATTTGTGTGCTGTTTAACCTCAATTCACCAGTTAATATCACTGCTGAGTTGAAGTGCATTTTCAGCCTGGCAGAGTTATGTGCAGACAGGCAAACAATAGACTGACATAATCCTTACCCTTGATGCATTTTGCCGTTTGCCATACATACATTTTACATGTTGAATTTTACACAAAGATTATCCAAACAGATTTAAACAAAGCGGGGGTCGTAAACTGCCCATTTTGATTTCAACTGAACATGACTTGAGGCTCTAAATGGATTATTTAAGAAAAATGCTAATCTGCAAACATTTACAGAGCCCTGCATTCCCCGGTGGTGCATGGTAAGGATCCACAGAGACAAGTCCGCAATACAAAGACTGCCTGGCAAGTCTTCCCTCTCTGTAAACAGAACTGGCAATATAGTGAGAGCTTTCACTCCTTCTGTGTATATGTGTGCTTTCTAATCCAGCATCCAGGTAAAAGCAACAAGCTTTAATCCAGTGAGTCGTTGAACACATAACTAGTGGATTTTTTTTATTTTTTTTTTAATCACCACCTGAGGGGAGATCAATTGCACTTCCTAAAAAAATGCACAGCCGCGTCATGTGGCTATATACTTTGAAACTGCTAGAAGAGCTGGGGCTAAAAAATCTCTTGTCATGGAAAATATGCAGCTCACTGATATTTAGAATGGCCTTCCTGTAATTAAGCCTCCCCGGAGGATTCTTTAGTTAGCGGCACTGAAATTACTACCAGCTCCCCTAATACGTACCACATGCCATTATATTCACACCAAGCAAGTGGACAGGGGACTTGTCAGATGAGCTTAAAAACAGAGATGTAGTTCAACTTCTTTGCATTTAAGTGCAAACATGCTCAGAGATTCGCACCTCAACATGCTGATAGTACTAACATAGAGTATCCAGCTTTGCTAATACACTGTCTGATGCAACTAAAACTTTTGAATGGGCTGATCCAAAACCCTGCTCCCTCTATTACCCTCAAACACAAGTTATTAATAGCCCCTCAGAATAATATATCCTGAAGTAACTGCAACCAAAATAACGACCAGTCAGCATATTGTTTGGCTGAGTCTATTCGAACAGCAAGCCTTTTTAACCAGAGTTATGTCACTTATCACCAGTTGTACATAAAAGAAACATACTGCACATACTGTAAGTGACAGGCTATGCATTAACCTCTCACTCTTCCTGTTCCTAAAGTAGATGCTGTATTTTTTCCTTCTTTTAATTTGACAACGCTGAGGTTTTGGTGGTGTTGTATGTGTGTGGGTGCGCATGTGTGCGCTCGTGCTTGGTGTGTGCGTGTGTGGGTGGGGAATCATGTGGAATATGAAATGGTTGTTCAACTTGGAACGCTTAAATCAACTGTGTGACTGTGAAAATACAGAATTAACCAATTTTAACTAAAACTATTATAAATAATATTAAAGCAATATGCCAAAATTATATTTAAACTGGTAGAAATATATATTTAAAAAAATTTGATTCACACTCACAACTATCATCTTTTTTTAAGTTCAGGGTGTCATTTGAAATATAATTTGAAAACATTACAATGTTGAACAATCGACGCAATGAGCAGGCATGCCACATTAACAAAAAATCTACTAGGGCCCTTCAACCTCATCACTCATCACACAGGGAGCAGAAATGTACATAAATCCCAACAGGTTACACTTTTTCCAAGACCCCATTTCCCAGGCGAGAGGTTCAACTACCTGCTTATACAACTCGAGGCATGCATGGTCACAGCAATTAAATTGTCAAAATTAACAAATTTGTTTTTAACGGGAGCGTAGCCAGGAGTGTGGTCATGAGGCGAGTATTGATTACCAGAACAGAGACATTAGTCTTCAGGTATTTACTCTACCACCTCCGGTACACGGGCCCCGGACCCGACAGAATCAATCCCGAGAAAAGATGGTTCTTTCCAGCCACAAATACATAACAGCCTACTCAAGCCTACTGGCAGCTACACACTCCTGTGGAAATCGTCTTGGCAAGGTATGAATGATAACAGTTGTCCATATCCTTAATGCAGAAATGCACATTTTTCCCCATTTATCAAGGAAAAGATGTATATTTCCCTCCTCTTAAAATGGAAAAATAAAACTTTGCTATATCACCGAGCAAAAATAAAAATGCTAAATATTTTTCCTTGCTTCTAATTTTATGTTCATGCGTGAGATTTGAAAAGAGCTGCCACAAGTAGCTAGAAAATTAGGGTAAATTCAGGCTTGATCTTATCCTAAATATTTTCTTAGGGAGTGAGACTGCATTTTCCCTTCTGCATCTGATGAATATAATTACAGCCAGATATGACCTTTGTGCTCAGTTTGAAAACTCAGCCCTGCATTCTCATCTTGAGCTGCACTTCCGTAACAAATGTCGGGTCGACTAAAACAAGACGAAAGGTTACATCAGAAAATGGATGCCGTCAGGCTTCAATGTCAAAGAATTATTTTAATGATATATTCCCATATTTCAGCCAGGCAGTACACTCTCTTGAGGTAGCATACCCTTGCCCCAACTGGCTGCTGGCTATTTTTAAACAAAACTGACTTTGAAACCCAATGTTGTTTGCAGGAATTTGTCTTTTTCTCCGCCTCGGTGATGAATATAAGCTGTACGTAAGCTGAAATGGTTTTGAATAAAAAATATCAGACCAAATACCCGAATAACCAACTCATAGAACACCTTCAACGCATTTTCTAAAAGAATTTATGACAGAGCAACATGTGATAGGTCTGTTCTATGTCATGATCTGCCTGACGGGAAAACAAGGAGCAATAAAGATGGAAACAAAGTAAAATTCAGAGGCTTGCTGCAAAGGAACAGAGACCAGCTGGACTGTGGTCTCAGTCTGCAGCTGCTTGCACGCTGCAGCCATTACTGCAGGCCAGAAGTCTCCCAGGATCCTGAGATCCTCAACACTTAATGTTTTTAGATCACATTCTTATTGACTCCTGTCACACCTGCCATTTGTCTCTGGGAATGATGTCATATTAAGGGGACTTTTTCAGGTGACACATTGAGGACATTTTTGGTCCAGAAACGGCCATTTATTGGACAGAGTAATTGACTGAACTGGTAAATGTGGTCCCAGCACATGATTGCAAACCCTGGTGTGTGTGCTGGATCTTTGCAGAAATGGGGGATTACATGCAGTCGAGAAGAGAAATGCGACTCCTGGTGTTAATGCAGTGACATGTGTCATTTAGATATGGGGGTTATAAGTGACTGCTGGGAATTTCAAGTTGTTCTCAGGCCAGGTTTATTGAAAATCTGCACCTGTCGTTAAGGAGAAGTTCACAGAAACAATGCAGAAAAAGGGGAGAGGTGATGGGATCTATTCTAGTTCCAAAGGAAAAGGTTTTAAACCAATTTATTACTTTTAATATCAAGTCTTTGCTAAGGGTTATAACAGAGTATTGATGATTTTTTTTTCATGAACCCCATTTAATTTTCCCTTTAAGACGTTCTAAGAACAAAATGGGCTCATTTGAAATGTCTTACATTGAATCAATAATTAACCAAAATGATACAACTCAAAAATACATTTCATTTTGACTAGAAGGAATATATATTTTGTTATGTTTACCTCTGTGAAAGCCTATTATGCTACAAAAGAATGCATCAAAGACATGAATATTGAAATGACCCCTCACTGGAATGTTAAAATCTCATTCAGGACAGACAGAAGAGGGAGACCATGAATCTCACTTACCACTGATATCAGCCACTGTGATGCAGTGAAGGAAAAAGATTGACAAATGTTCACATTTCATGTTATTCACATTCCCTCAGTTCAATACTGAATTTCTGAGTAGAGCATGCTAACACTGATTATTACTCTAGCTTTGCATAATTGGAGGTGGGGTATAAAATTACCTGAAATTCAAATGAGGGTGCTATTTTACTGTGTCTTGTGGTACAATAAATCTTTTATTGCAGCGGGAGGACTAATTTTTATTGCCTTGTACCTGGTGCTACCACCAAGCGCGTGAGACAGAGAGTGCAAACAACAGGCAGGGATGAGGGGATGTGGTGGAAGGGACTGACCATGTTCGCCAGCAGCTTTGAGCGTAGCCTCTGAGTGAGTGGATCCGAAGGGGTTCCTGATGAAGCGACGTCGCCGCCTTAAATCGTCCTCCCAGTAGTCCAGGCGCCAGAACTCCCTCGGCCGGCTGCAACGAGACAGAAGCAGCACATGTGTTAGCAATTACCAGCCAGCATGGTATAGCAGCCCAGCATTAGTACTCGGTCCGAGCAAGCATACATAAAGCCAGCATTGTGTTTGGTGTTTTTTTTTTTTTTTTTAACCCTAAGACTCACTCTTTTAAAGCATTCAGTTATACACAAGCAAAACACCCAAAATCACTGAATCCCTGTCGTTGACACCGACAGTATCTCCTTCTCAGAGGCTAAGATGTTCCCCCCATTTGCCTTCTTTTTCTTCCCTCTCTCTCTCTCTCTTTGAAGTGAGCACTAGGTGAACTGAGCACTAACTACCATCACAGAGGAATGAGCAAATGACAGCGTGATCATTTTCCACACACTTTTGAGGCACGTGCTTCCATTCTAGGCTCATTTCAAGCCCAGCAGGATATCGCTTGTCAGAACTCATGGCTGGCGGGATAAGGAGAAGGCCATTACAAACACAGAAGAAGGGGTGGTTAGCATTACTAATATTAATCAATGTTTATAGCCTCCATTTTTCTTACCAATTTACATCTCCCTTTACCAGGCCTGGCCGGTAAATCATTCTGCTCAATAAGAAAAGAAAGTGTTAACTTTTAATGAGGAGTCACCGCCGTATAGCATTGTCCTTCTACGTCGTGTACCTGTCTATGTTGAAATATTACATCGATTTTCAAAAGTGATTTAATTAAAATATAATCTAAAATATTCATTACCCATGGCTCAGAGGCACAACATAGCATGTTAAAATCACTTTTGCATTAAATCAGCAATCTTCTCTTTTCCAATTTAAAAGGTTTTACAATTTAAACTCTACCATAAAAACAAAGCTGTTCATTTGTTAGAAAGTAAAAACAGCTCATGTGTTAATGATTAACAACTCAGGTGGGGAGGTAGAAACAATGTGCACATAGATCCTCAAGTGAAACCAAATCCTGCCGATTGGACTCAAGTCAAATAATTGTTCTACTTGAACAATTATTTTTCCTTTCACGAGGAAAAACACTTTTTAAGAAATAAGAAATTCCTTGTCTAGGTTTGTCCTGAAGTTGTACTGTAGTTGGGTTTAGATTCGGTCCTTAAACACATTTTACAGTGATCAGTAAAATAGTGTAGATGTTCTTAATTCTGATGCGCTGTCTGTAAATTTAACAATATGTTGATCAGCAGGCTGCACACAATAAGGAAGCTTCAATTTAGACATGATCTACCTAACTGAAATTAGTCACCCACATTTGAGTATGTTGCCTTGAAAACAAACATAGCAATGCTGAAAACACTGTCAAAACTAATAAAAAAAAGTTTTAAACATTTTTAAAGCGAAATTTAAAAATCATGACAAGGTTGTTCATAAGTGGCTGCAGTGTGTCCATGAAGGTGTAGGAAGAAACAGTTTATGGTGTCAGTGGCATAAGCCATGACGGGAGAACGCCAGCATATTTTATGTGTTCTACTCTTGAGCACTGCTCTGCCCGGGGCTCCTCACAAATCTTCAGTCCAACACCAATGATCACACAGGGGCCTCTAAAAGGGAAAGGAGTTTTACGCAAGCAAACAAACACAATCTCCAAGCGGGTCACTTAAAACCTTGCATGCCGTGGATAATGAAAACCAATGATTATTTGGGAAAAAAAAAAAGAAAAAAATCTGTTTCAAATGGCTAAATGATAGGTGGAGAGTGGCTGCAGCTGCTCATATCTTAAGTCTGGATGTAACGCAGTTCACAGAATGCATTTAATATGGTGTATACAAAACAGCCATAGAATACAAATACTATACGGAAAATGTTTGACAGTATAAATGGAAATAAAAAAAAAAAAAGAATATAGACTTAATTTTTGGAGCAGTAAATCAAGAAAGAGTGTGTGTGTGTGTGTGTATGTAATGCAAGTTGGGAAAAACACAGGGGACGCAGGTCTGTGCAGGACCAGATTTCGCACCAGTGACAAAGACCCTGTACCGTGTTTGCATGTGATAGTCTCTGAACGCAAATGGCCACTTCATCATCCTGCCTGCTATGGTATTCATCTATGAAAATAATTATCAAGGTTGTGCGTGGCTCACAGCTCCAAATCAGGATGCAGTCTTGGAAGAGGGGGGTCTGTCCCATTCACACAATACACATTAATCCATCAGGATGGTAACCATCGGCTGAAGTAATTAGTCACAGCAAGGGGGGGGGGCACTCATCTCTGCCAGTCATATTCAGCCAGCGCATCATGAACAGGCGACAATGGAAGTCTTAATGATGGGGTGCTAGAAGAGGTGGACGGACGATGAAAGATACCTCGTCATCAATCCCTGATGAGAGCGGCGCCGTAACAAGAATGGAGATGTACGGCGCTATGCAACCCCCCCCCCCGTACCATACACTGAGTATGTTTCCACAGAGATGATAAATTATTCAGGGCTCATCCATCCTCCTAGGGCATCCTTGGCAGAATTTACTGAAGCACCATTCTTCAAAATAACAACAATTAAAATAACAAAGGGCCAGCGTTGTGCTGTGGCGCACGCCAACCACTTGTGTAATTAGTAATTAGTTTAGTCATAAAAGGTGTCTGGAAGGCCCGCTCATTAAGCCTGAAGTGACTGTTGTCTGATGATGAAAGTGGGGGAAGAGAGACAGACAGAGAAACTGACAGAGGCAGAGGTTGTGTGTATGTGTGTGCGTGCGTGCGAGTTCCTTAAAAACATAAGCAATACTTGAATAAAAGGCTTGCAAACAGTGAAGAAAATAAAGAAAATGTTGAGCCATACCAAGCCTCTCTTTTGTAGACCACATTGGCTACTGATGGAACAGAGTCCGGAAGAGTTTTATGCGAGGTAGTAAAGAGTAATTACTTTTTTTTCCCCCCTTCTTTTCCTTAAACATCTTTTGGATGCTCTTCGGGAGTCTGGGGTTATAAATTCGAGGAAGTTTACCAACACAGAGGACAAATGGGGGAGTTCAGGTTTCTCCTTTTATGTGGCCCCGATGCTCTTACTCACTAATCAGCTAACAAAACAGTTATGCCTTCAATTTAATAGACTCAACACAAACCATCAACACACTACAAGAACGTATTACACTGGCGGGTTCTTGAAGATTTCAATTGAGCTACTAAATTTTCCATTTACATCAAAACAGAGCTGGTGTCCAAGTAGATCTGGCTTTGCTTGGTGACGCACAAAACAAATGGTTTAACTGTATTGAGTGTTCAGTATGAGAGCTGGTTCAGGATTCATGAAATGCTTATTTGGAGAGAACAGTATTTTGAAAAGTGATGGTCTGGGGGAAGAACACTAACTATGTCCTCCAAAATAAAACTTTTCCTGAACCATCGGTGCTGTTTAAAAAACTAGCAAGCAAGAAGCAAACCCATTTACGCGAATGTATCATGATATGACAGCTGGTCACTGAAATTGCTTTATTTGAACTTGCTGTAACGAATATTTTTAAAGCATTGTGGCACTATAGATATTAAATTTTAATGAAACCAAACAAGTTATTTTTATTTTCTTTCAATAAATTATTTTATTTATTTATTTATTTTTTTTTAAAGAGTCTTGATATTTTTTTTCTTTCCCTTATTGCAGATTATCACAGTTTCCTGCAGCACCAACCCTATTTCCCTTGGGGGATATTAAGGTTTAATCTTATCCTAAATGTAACACTAATCTTGCATTAAAAAACCCTAAAATAAACAATCATAATCTAAGTCATGCCAATTAATCATCACATATTATTGAGATTAGTGGGTTTCTAAGTAGTTCTGCATGATGATAAGCATTGCTGTTTATCATTATCAAACGTCTGGTTTCAAAATGTTAATAGATTGTCTCTGCAGGTCCTGAAAGTTTGATAGCACTGCTCTTTGAATGGCAACAATTGTTCATTTGCTGACAAGGACAAACGACTGTCATCCATCAACATCCAATCAGACAGGATTGTCTAGAGACAAATGCACC